>JAULKK010000002.1:6349869-6368926 GCA_032355705.1 Rubia peregrina | reverse complement strand
GCTTGAATAAAAGATTGAGCCAACAGCAATCACGAAATTTAAATAGGGAGGGGTAGTATGTTTTAGCCTCGCAATTGCACATGAAGACTTGAGGATAAACGCTTATTCGACACTTAAGCAGGGTTGGGTCTTACCTCCTCCCAGCCATTGGGAACAGAAAAGCTGTAGGGATCCATAGGACTCCATCCTACGCCGTGGCCCCCGGACTTGTCATCCGGTCTCCGGTATGTTCTCCAACCTGCCTGAGCAATGCTAGTCTAGTCAAACTGAATATTCACTTTGTACAAGATGAGTAAAGAATGATGGACACAAACTGAGCTAACCTTGTTCATTTGGTTCGGAGAGACCAGGTACCCTCCCTGCAAGAAGACCTTGTTTCACAACTGCAAGCCCCGAACCAGGAAACCCGAGTGGGGTTGAAATTAAGGACACTGCAGAAGCCACGGCTAACCTTCTATTCACTCTCACTGCACCTCCTTTACTTTCTTCATCTGGTGTTGGATTTGGTGAAGAAATCTTGTTATCCGCTGTGGATTTCCCAACAAAATGCTTGGGGTTTACCTGTTGATTGTTTGCTCCTGACAGACGACAGAAAGTGTATAAAGTTGTGCTCATTTTCTTCTTTGACAATTTGATAGCAGAAATCAGGGAGCGAAATTGTTCTGTTCGCTTGTTTGTTAGCAGATTGCAGTACAAGGGTGGGAGATTTTGTGGCTGTTATTCAAGGAAGCTTTTTTATCTCAAGAAGAAGAAAAGGACTTCTTCCCATTCCTGTGGCTCTAACTCATTTAAGATTTCCTTCAACAGTTGTAACAAAACGCTCGCAAATGTTCAAAGAAGCCCTTGTACTAGTATCCCAGCTAACGATATTCTTTAGTTCAATCAATCCCAACTAGAAACGATTTAGGGACCATAAACTGAAAGAGCGTCAATATCGGAAAGTTGGTAGAATAACACTTCATCATCGAACATACAATTCTATGTACATTGTAAGGTTTCTCTTCCCTCCGAGTTACAACCAAAAGCTGCTGCTTGAAAACTGCAAATGTCGCGGCAAAACTCTTGACGATTATTGGCTGACTCGTCAAGGAAGTGGCATAGGAGGTTTCCACTTGCTGAATTCCAACAAATCCCTATTAACAATAGTTCTATTGTGAAGCCAAAATGTTTCGGTTGACTGGTGGAACTGCCTCACTTTCCTTTGAAGTTCCCACATAATTGCTGTAAATGCAGAACAAGACTCGGTTTCAGGAGCGTAAGCCCATAAGCATCTCACTTGCCTTCCCCGAGCTATTATCTCTTCAATGTCTCGGTCTGACAAGGAAATTTAAAGCTATAAGCTATGATTCCACTATTGGTAAAGAGCTTATCGAAAAATGAAAAACAAAGAAAAAAACAATATTCTCACCAGGTATGGATTCTAAATACTCCAACAGTTCGGTACCCATGCGTGTAGATGGCCACTTGATTGATATTTGGGTGTAATCAACGACATTCTGAAAAGGCAGCTCCACCTGATCCGATAGAATCACTGGCACACACTCCTGTTCAGAAACATATTTCTATAAGCACATTCAAAAAGAGGAACATATTTATTGTTATAGCATATACACCACAGGGCAGAGACAGACCACAAAGAAGGACTCGTAAAAGCGCAGAGTCCATGATGACTCCCCACGAGGAGCTAGACAGAACTTTGCATTCCGGAGGTGTTTAAAATATTCCATCCTACCAAGTTTGTCCGGGCCACTGAACTTCAACTCTGGAGATTCCAACTGTTTACAGAATGAGAACTAATACTTTCCAGAAGAACAAAACCAAATAAGAAAAGGTACAAGCAGGCATAATCAAGTAGTTAAGGGCTATTGTGATAATCAGGAGGAAATACAAAATATGGCCACAACATTTATGTTATGCCTTATGGGCAGAGAAACTGTAAAAAGTACAGAAATTACTTCATATCAAGCAATTAAGCTAGTCTTTAATTGTTTGGCACTTAGAAATTTCCAAGCAATTACATGAGCAAATCTAACCATTGAAGACGAGACAAAGATGTAAATAACTAGATTCAATTCGACTATAAATAAATGAATGCATAATATAAAATAAGACCAGGGAAGAAAAAAATTTAAGCCTTCAAAAGAAAAACCAGCACTGACTCAACCAGATAGATCAACCATAACACCCCAAAAGATAAGAAGTAGACATGAGTACTTAAACAAGCACCAAAAGACCTATTTGTGCTATCATTTTTTCAAGATTGCTGCATAAATAAATTTGAAAAAACCTCGCCTATCAACGCTACTCATGCACATATATTCTTAAGCTAACTCCAATGCCTATGCACTCATAACCCCAATCCAAACGAAGCAGAAGAAAGGATCACAAATTAGTGGCTTATTTTTTTTAAACACAAAACCAAAACCAAAAGGAAATAAAAAGAAGATAAAGGCAAGGAACGCAGATACCTTATCTGGAAATTTCTTTGCAAGCTCAATCAATTGAAGACGACCAACTTTTCCTTGTGCTCGGCCTAAGAAGTTTGCTAGATGCTTTCTCTGTGCTAAAGGTAAAGGCTCAACAAGCTTAGCCCCATGAGTAGTCATCCCATCCTCAACATTTCCAGGAATAATAATGTCTTTCCATGTATTAAAAGCACTGGTGTCTCTTTTATCAGTCCTGTCTCCCTGCATTCCAAAAGAATAATTGTTATTGCCAGAAACTGATACCATAGTGCCAAATTCCCGATACACCCATCCATCCCTAGAGCAAAATTTTAATAGAATAATGGCACGTATAGTTCTTTTTACTCTCTTTTCATGCAAGTAGATAGGTGAAATGTACCTCGGGAGTAAGAATAATGGAGCGATTCAAATATGTTGCCCAAGATTTGAATAAGTGAGCTCCAGCACCGCTGCAAAATGAAACAAACTGAGTGACGCTTTACAGTGAATACTTATCATAATACAGGCCCCCTAATATTAAGCCTGAAAGAGAACCTATCTCCACTTAAGCCAACTACAAGTCATTTAAATGCTTGGTGCAATTTTATAAAGAAAATAGGGAATCAAAACCAACTGTCATAGAAAATTTAAGAATGCAAAAATTGAACAGGGTTGGCAATATTCTCTTCTTTTTTTTGCAACTAATGTAAGAGCAATCAGATTCAAACTTATTGTATTGCACTGTGCACTTTCAGTAATATCTGATTCTAGAAAACCATTAACAACTAATACCTTGGGAAGACAAATATGTGATTATGTCCCCCTGATAATCTAAAATATGGCATCTGGCTTAGTACCTGCGAAAATGTAGATCCACAATATTTAAGGAAAGAAATTCAATCTGTACTGAGAGGAACATACAAATAGGCAACAATTAAAATTGTAGCCTCCCAACAGAATAGCTGAGCAATTGATGATTTAGCAATGCTTCACATTAGTTGTTTAAAGATTGAACTACCTTGACATAAGTTTGGTTGATTTCTTTGTCTGTCAGGCCACCCATCATTCGAACACACTTAACATATGTTGGAACAAAAAACAAATCCGCCTCCTCTTTCTTAGTGGTACGAAATCTTGAGCTCAGGAGCATCCTGTGAATTTTAACCTAAAGTAACAAGAAGCACAATGATTATAAAAACTTTAAAGTATATTAGTAATAAGGGACACCAAAGAACATGACCTTAAGCATCTGCAAGCTAAAAGTAAATAGAAAATAATCCCGCATTGTTAGGTTTGATACTATAAAGAAACACTGTCATAGAAGACAAGTGATACAGGCCCTGTTATTTTTAACAGAACTAAACCGAACTCCGAGCTCTGTAAAATTTCATACTAAAAAAAATTGATCTGAACTAAGTAATCCTATCCCGAACCATTAACCTCACACTCCTTAAAGCTTACTTAGTATGGTTATGGCACATACATGATGCAATTTGTATGTGCCATAACCATACCAAGTAATGCTATCCCGAACCATTAACCTCACACTCCTTCAAGTTAACTTAGTAGCAGATTTTTTTCAGTCAAACACTTTAACAGTTAAATTCAACCGATATACAACTAATAAATACGAGTAGATGGGTTGTAAACTAGCAAATTAAAGTCATGACTCATAAAACTAGTTCACTCCACATAAATCAAATCACACAAAAAGAGAGAAGAAATGTTGAATTAAGAATGCATAATGAATGTGATAGACTACCTGACTGCCCCACTGCCCTTTCACACAGCTCTCCGGCGAAATCTTGCCATCGCGGCCGTAGAGCAGCAGCTTGAGCCCGTCGATTTCATCTTCATCGTACACGTAGATCTTTATCGATAGGTGACTACCGTAGCCTCTGTCGGGCCACCAGAGGGACCCGCCGGAATTGACGGAGACGGTGGCGCCGGCGTGGTTGCCGTGGGGAGTGTAATGAGCGGGGAGCTCAGGGTAGAGACGTGTGAGGAGGAATATGATGATGACCAGAGATGCAACTCCGATCTGGTATACTCGAGTGCAGAGAATCGCTGCTCGGCTTTGCCTGCTGTTTATCCCCGCCATATTTCTCCTTGGATTCAGTCCAAACGCAAGATATTGGTTGACGTTACACCGGACCATACTAGTCTAAAATGCCCTATTAACTAAATACAATCACAAAGTGTGTTTTTGAAAGATTACTACAACCAAATTACATTCCCCTCTGATTTCTTAAGATTGTCCCCAAATAAAAATGACACATTATTTAAGAAAAGTAAAATGAGTGGTGAAAGTAAATTGAATGGATGAAAATAACTTAAACTTTGCCAAAAGGGGAATGAGACATTGTTAAAAAATCAAACAAAAAAAAGAAAGTGAGTCAATGTTAGGAAAGTCAATGTTAGGAAACCGAAGGGAGTAAAAAAATTCCTACTCTAGATTCAAAAATATGAGACACCGCTATTAAATCTACAGAAACTGTAAATTTATCTATCAATTATTTCACGTGTGAGTCCTTAATTTTGCAAAAGTAATGAAACACTTCCAAGTTATCTTGAGTCAGAGTGGGTAATTGGACCAAATGGCCCACATATAGCCCAACCCAACTCGATATTTGATCCACAGGATATGAAATCGCTTGAAGTCCTAACACGATCTGAGCCTGAATATTTTCAAGTTGCCTTTGTCATGACATAAGAATTGGCCTAAGGCAGAAGAGTTTCTTTGATAATGTTGGAATGGATGTCAGTCAAGAGAACTATTGTTGGCAAGTAAAAGAAGAGTTGTTGCTGGAGTTGCTCCTCAGTTTATGAGTTCTCCCACTAGGGGTGCCCAAATGCGGGCACCTGCATGTTCAGGTACTCGCACGTGCAAGTAGTTAAAAATGTGGCCCATTGCCTGGCCAGAACAATCCGGGTACTCGTATTGGTAACAAGGTATCATCTGACCCGTTAAAGATTGAAGTTTTTGAGATAATTATCATTTCATTATGTTACGTAAATATGGGATATTTTGTCATTAGAATTTTTATTTTTAAAACTAGGGGTATTTTAATGTTTTAGGTTAGGTCAATGTTGAAAAATGTCAAGTCAACGCCGGAATAATGCAAAAAAGGTAATATCGGCACATTTGCTGAAAAATTTAGGGTTAGAATCGCACTTTTAAATTTTACAGGGTTAGATTGACACTTTCAAAAAAATAATAGGTTTTTATATTGCCCATTAAAATAGGGCATTACTAAATCATGCCCTGCTACTTGTTTACAATCTAATACGTATATCTACGGTATAGTTATTTATTTTTGAAAAATAAATTTATTTTTGAATTTTAAAATTTGTATTTATATTATTAAATTTAAAAATAAATTTTTCCAAATTTTCTTACGTTTTCCCTATCATTATCAATCACTTTGCATTGGTTGGGTTACATTAACATGAAATTAAATAAATATAATTGTCAACTAAAAATTTAAACAGAATTAAATGAAATAAATATGTATTGTATATATAATTCTAACAAACAATGAAAAATATCTACATTACGAAATTTTAATACTTATTATATATTTTAAATAAACATAAACTATATTATTAATCAATAATTATAAAATATAATATTATCTACATATAATAAATAATACGCTGTATTTTTATATACTAATTATTAATCTATACTATACTTAAAAGAGCGGACCATTGTACAAACACCTGGTTCAGGTACGGTGACCTGTTAATCCTGTGTTAGAAGAGACCCTCTCTCTCCCTGCTTCCACTGGTCATACCTTCAAACCACGTAACATCATGCGACTGTAGCATTTCCTCTCTTTTCCATTAACTTTCTTCGAATTGATTCTCTCCTGCCTACATCCGACTGCAACGTGTCACCTCTCATGTTCCCACTTACCTACATTAACATCGAATTCTCCTTATCTTTCAGCACCGCACTTTGATAAAATATAAAATGATTTTATTAATGGTGCATTGATATTACATTAATGACACATCTCATCAATGACGAGGGTTACAATATATAGGGCTATAACAAACCAAAATCTAACATGAATAGGATTCTAAGTTGATAAGGAAATAAGAAATCCTTTCAGTGACTAATTCTATAACTAATGCTATAACTAATTCTATAACTAATGCTATAACTAATTCTATAAGGTAACTACCATTTATAACTTTTCCTACAAGGAAAGGGTTTCTATTTCCTTAACACCCTCCCTCAAGTTGGAGCATGATGAACAAAAATGCCCAACTTGGGAAAAAGATTATGAAATTGCTAATAGTTAAAAAAAAATTGGGAAAAGTAAAGAAGAAAAGAAAAAATTCACCATAGAACGGGATTCAACTTCAGTAGCGGTAGATGTAGTTGGATCAACAATAACAGTAGCAGTAGTAGAGAAATATTCAACTTCAATAAGAGCAGTAATTATAGAAATTCTTGCGGGCGGCGGCGGAGCATGAGAGTGAGCCGCGACGATGCCAGGCTCCTCCAGTGGTGGCAGCGTGGATCACGGTGGTGCCGAAGAAGGTAAGGGCAACGGCAGCAGATCGAACCAGCTCTGATACCATGATAGAAATATAAATGACTTAATTAATGGTGCATTGATATCACATCAATGACACATTTCATCAATGATGAGGGTCACAATATATAGAGCTATAACAAACCGAAATCTATCAAGAATAGGATTCTAAGTTTATAAGAAAATCACCATCTATAACTAATTCTATAAGGAAACTAATTTTATAAGGTAACTACCATTTATAACCTTTCTACTAGGAAATGGTTTCCATTTCCTTAACAACTTTCCTTTTATAAGAAAAATTTGTATACTATATCCTGGGATACAATGCAAGCGGTATATCCACCACTGTTCGTATGTAATTTAAATTTAAAATAGGAATATATCAATATAATCCTACTTACTTGAGTAAGTGCCTCTATAACTCTCAGATAATTTTTAGTGCAAAAACAACCCTAATAGTTTACATAAGTGCTTATATAACCCTAAAATACTATTTCCGGTGTTGACTGACATTAACCACACATAAAATGATTAAAATGTCCTTTGACCTAAAATCTATAAGTGTTAGAACAATTTTGGCCTCAAACCCCAACCAATACCAGCACACCACCGTCACCGCCACCGCCACCTTCACCCAGCCACCCCCGACACCCCCCTCCCTTCCATCTAACCACCTCTGACCAACACCCCTGACCACCACCACCAACCCCTTCAAAGAATGAACTCGAAGAGAAGTTCGAGGAATGAGTCGAGAGTCGATGCGATCACAACCAAAAACCTGCTCTCGATGGAGGCATACACTTTGGCTGTGAAAAGAAGAAGATTGGCCACATTGGACACATGAATAGCCATCCTCTCGCTCTTCGCTAGCTGCTTCAGTTCATCCTCGCTCAAACTCGCGCCCAGAAAATCGCCTAGTGTATGCTCTCCATCTCACTGAATCCTTGGAGCAGTCTTTTCTGCTTCTTGTAATACGTCATAATTTTCCCTTTTTTCTTTGTACAAATACCAAATTCCCATTCATTCAATATTTAATTTATCATCGAAACTAGCCATTTAAAACAGAAGTGACGGTGTCGTTACTCTCAACTGGTGGTGGAGACAACCCCACCCCAATCACCTCACTCCTCCCCACCGCCACCTCACCTTCACCGCTAGACACCACCTGGTGCGTACCCTAGCATCACCACCTGTCGCGAACCCTAGCGATCGTGGTGGTGGAGTTGTTGGAGTGTCGAAGGAGGGAGTATTCCACCATATAGACTCGAGTAATAACATCTAAGAATTCTATTTTTGTCGGCGGAGATGACGGTGTTGAATTAGTAAGCAAAGATGATGGTGTCGGAAGGGGGCGGCAAAGATGATGCAAGCGGTGGAGGGAATATGGGCGTTGGTACTTTGTGGCGCGGAGGAGGGAGTTCTCAGGCAGCGGGTGGTGTTGTTGGAGCTTCTCAGGCAGGGGCAGAGTTCTTAGGAAGCTTTGGGGGAATAGGCGTGAATGGTGGAAGAAAAGAAAGAAGGAGGAGAGTAGGGTTTGGAGGTTATAATTTCAATTTCAGTTTTTAAAATTATTTTTTTTTATTTTTCTAGAGGGGTAAAATAATATTTTCACCTATTTCCGACCTAAATCTACCTGAATGGGTACGTTTGCACTTACGCTGACTATTTAGAGTTATATTTGTACTTTTATTATCAAAAGGTTATATTGCCACTTCCGTAAACTAGGTAGGGTTATAAAAGCACTTTTATCTTTAAAATATACACATAGTACACATTCCACCTTTTATGGGAAGTAACTGATCAGTATACTGTAAAACAAATTGTACTGCTAGGGATACAACGCGGCACATATCACCTGGGTACCATATAATTTACCTCTTAAGAAAATGCTAAATATGGTCTAAAAATGGTCCTGGGTCTTCATTCATAAAAAAATATGTGTTACAAAGTTTGGGGTAAATTCCCATCGAGAGATTGAATCTCTATTGGTTTTTGCATTTTGGGCTACAACATGAGTAACGTGGTTTTCCTACCTCCTAATCCATGACAATTCAGGGTATTTATGCTTCTCAACTAGACTAGCTATTTCATCAATGATGACACCAAAATCTGACAAGTCTTCTTTATGACTCCTGACTGCATTAATGATAACTTGTGCATCTCCCTTGATGTGATTGATTTCCTAAGTGATGTTATCAGTGATATGCGAAGCGCAATTGCTTCCGCATGTTTTACCATGTGAGTATGAGGTATGTAATGTGATTACTCGTACATCCAATGTCCATTTGGGGAGCGGATAAACCAACCAAGGTAGGTGTTATCTCTTGATAAAGCTGCATCAAAGAAGAGAGTATTCCCTTGTATCGGCGATATGACATTTTGACCTTGTCCTAAAGAATGAGCTAGATAAGATGCATCTTCACGAGCTTGTCTTTCTAGTTCAGATATGATCTTCATGGCATATATAACACAATGTTGTGGCTTGATGTCACGTTTTTCACCATGTAGGAGTGCATTTCTGTGATGTCATAGTTTGGACAATAAGATAGTAGTAATTGTCATATCATGCTCCTTCATTTCCATAATCAAATCTTGCATCCATAGGCTCGTGTTCGGCTGTTCAAATCAGTATATGACATCATGTAAGTCTGTTGCAAACTAGATTTGATGCGCTAGAGGATAGTGAAAGAATATATATTTCATAAATGGGTCCTCCATCGAACAAGTTAAACGGGAAGTTTCAGCCGGAGCATGTCTTTGGCGTAAATTAGTTATTGAGGGCATAATCTCCAAATGAAGTGTTTGATATTTGGTTGCGTCCTTAGAGTCCAGATCTTCTTCCAATGGGGAGATGGTCCTGGAGAGATCTACCTTCATTTAGGTATCAGAGCGCTTCATGAGTAACTTTTTTACTAACTATACTCCAATATTTCTAAAAAAAATGTTGGTGGCATTCCATCAGACACTGGTGACTTATTCGGCGCCATGCCCTTTAGAGCTGCAAGTATATCACTTAGAGTGTAAGTTCGTGTTGGACTCACGCTCATGTCAGAAGTAACTTTAGATGGGATCATCTCAGCCAAATGGCTTATAACGACTAGGGATGGGTGTGTGCTTTGGACTAGATTGTGAAAATGGATGGATGTGATATTTTTCATTTTTCGTCCTTCTGTGCACCACCTTCTATGACCATTTACTAACCCATGGATGATATTCATCCTCTTGCGCTTATAAGCAAAAGAGTGGAAAAAATTCATGTTTATGTCGCCTTTTTCCAACCAATGTTGCTTCGCTCTCTGTTTCCATCTAGACGCCTCCATGTCCAACTGTTTTTCCAGTTTAAGTCTTAGTTTGTCCATCTCAGACTGAACTTCATTGGTTACGACACCTTGTTGTAGCCGATGGAGTTGGTCTGTGAGCTTATCTTTTACCATATATTGATTATGGAATTCATATTTACCCCACAAAAAAGTCCTTAGGAACATTCTAATATAACTTATGCCAAGTTCGACGCTGTCTCATTCCAGTATTCTAAGACCTTGTTCTAACAATGTGGGGATTGTATCCAGTAATTCTCAAAACGATATGTCTCTGTCTCAATGACATTCCCCTCATTCTGTCTCTTAGGTGCAACGGGATGGGGACATGGTCTAATTGAAAACTTTATAGATGTTGGAGCTTAGCAGTAGGGTAAGAAGTTATCCAGTATGGTATTGTTACAGCCCTATCTAATCTTTCCTTCGCCGTTCAAGGGTTTTGCTAGTTCCTGACCCAAGTATATTTGTACCCCTCATAGCCCATATCTATAAGAATGCAATCACTAAGAGCCATTTTGAAATCATCTATTTGATTTGGAGGGTGCATGTTAACACTTTCAAACTCACATTGGTGCAACACGTCGTTGAAATCACCAATACATAGCCATTGTATGCTGGAATTATTGCAGAGGTTGGGAAATTGTTCCCAGAATTGTGGGCGGATGTGTGTTTCTGGCTCACCATATATGCCTATGTAGCGCCATAGAAGCTTTATTCTAGGATATTTCACCTTAAAATCAATAAAGTTAGAAGAGTAACACAAAACAGAAACTTTGACTTCTTTATTCCAAAGAAGAGCTAAACCCCCTGAATTACCATTAGCATCTATAAAGACGCCATGTAAATCTAGAGAATCCTTTAATCCTACAACATTACTAGCAGTACATTTAGTTTCTGACAAGAAAATTAAAAGAGGAGAGAATTTGCTATGAGGGTATGAGAGCCCCCTGCAGTTCCAGCTTAGGATATTCATGGCTTTCTACGGGACTGGATCTTGCCAGTCCTCGCTGTTGGTCCAAATGTAGGAGAGTCCACCTTAAAATTAATTCCTTCCAGAAGGATAAATGGAGTATAGAATCCATCTTTTGCTATTTGGGGTCATTGGGTTCATTCTCGAGTAGCCAGTCTTCAAAATATGATTTTCTTAAAAATTGTAAGTTGGGCCTTTGTGGGAGACAACTGGACCACTGCATTGATTTTGGGTCTTTTTCCTCCAAATTATATACTGTTGAACTTCCTGCCTTACCATAGAAATTAATCTTTCTGATTGACCATCCAGCATATGCCTCATACAAATTACTTTTGCATCTCCAAATAAAAGGGGATTTTCCTCAGAATTAGGAATTGATTTTTGGACATTGTTTTCGTTGATATCAGCGTTTCCACCACGCCATTTTTCATCTCCAGCCACTTCATCAGCAATCAGCTCAGACGTCAATATCGCGCTATTCCTTCAGCAGTCAAACTAGTCGCCAGCTCGACTTCTTCAGCAATCGACCCAGTCATTGGCGACACTCTCCACCACGCCACTATCCGATATCCACCACCTTTAACCCTGGTCATCGGTGCTTCGTCAGTTCCAACATATGTCTGACCCTGTGGAAGCCCCACTCTGTCATTTTTTCTTCCTGTTGAAGCCTCAGTTTCTACCGGCAACCTGTTGAACCCTGCTTTTTGCGCATGTTCACCCCTGCCTTGTTCACTGGCGTTGTAAAACCAGCGGAATTGACACCAGAAATAAATCCCCTCTAATTGTTTATGTCGGGGGGACCAAGGGGCTTCAAGTATCCCATATGCGTTGATGTGCATCATTATCCATGCGTTAGCTGATGCATTTGACACATTTATTATCATCTTTACTTGGTTGATTGCTAGTTTTAGTTAGGTTTGCACGACAAAGGGTTTAGACGAACACTTTTGGTTTTCTTGTCTAACTCCCACATTTTTGTAGACTTAATTAAGACTAATAGACACTTGGTATTCACAAGCACCTATTTCTTCCTCTTTGATCTCAATAGTAAGTTGCCCGTGAGTGTTTTTTTATTTTCTTTTATGGAAGGCCATTTGCTAGGGTGGTAGTAGATATTTGATGGTCATTCACAAGAATGGTAGAAGATATCGAAGGTCATTTACAAGGATGGTAGTAGATTGGAGGCTATGAATCCCAAATTGTGGTAATAGAAGGAATTGGGACCAAGAAAGGCGGAGTCAAAGTTCAAGAAGGTCAAAAATGAAATGGAGAGATCGTTGTTCAAGGTTGCACGGTGTTCTGGAAAAAAATCCAAGAAGAATATGCACTTGAGGGTGTCACCATTGGATTTTTCTTCTCGAATGCTATAAAATTGACTACAAAAACTCCCGAATTGGACCAACCGTTCACCCGTGGTGGAGCAAAAAAGTTGCCATATGAACAGCCACAGCCAGTGCGGACCGCATAAGCTTGACACGGAGTGAAAGCTAACACGGCCTGCACCAACCAGCATGAGGCATAGCCGGTATTATCTTGCATGGGTTGTGCCAAAATTTGGCTCGAGGCTCCCCTCTTTTCACCCAAAAATTGGCTAAGATGGGGGCAGGACATTCCATTTTACACATCTCACGCCGTTTCAAGTCACAAATGCCAAGACCATCCCACAGGGTGTGAAGAATGATGCAGGGGTCCCGAGGTACTAAGCAAAACAAGGTTTCAGCCGATGACGAAACGATGCATGACACGGATCAGAAACGAGAAAACAAAAACCTGGTCGGCAGCCCCCGTCGGGTGACACGAGGCACGCCCAGCACGTCCGGCACTGCCCATTCCACAACCGGCGTCCCGCGCCAACATGTCCTGCACGGCCCATGCCAGAGCCGATACCCCGCGCCTGCACGAGCCCTGGCGGCTGCTACGGTTTTTGGCCATTTTTTTAGCCTATTTTAGGCTCAATTCTCTGCTACTATAAATATAGACCTTTGTCTACTAGGGTTTAAGTTTATGCTCATTTTTTAGATCTTAGTAGGTGGCTAGAGTGAGAAAACACTCTCACTTCTCTCTAGCTTCTTTTATTTTCATCTTTTTATCTTTCTTTTGCATAAAAGTGTTGAATCCAATGAAATACTTGGGTTCAATGCTTAGGGAGTAGGGATCTTACTTGGGGACTATATTTGTATTCTTGTGTTGATGTTATTTTGTAAGATTTCTAGATCTACCTATTTCTATGTGTTTTGTGATCAACATGCTGGCTTATTCTTAATATTCTTATGAATTACATGAAAGTCACACTTTGTTGGCACACAATCGAGTCTACTTTCATATTGGCGCACTATTGCTACTCCCCGGTTAAGGAAACCTAGCGCTTGAGGTGCGATAGTCTGAAACTGGGTGTGTGCACGAAGGCTATCGTTGTTAATCGTCACAATGGACCATGCACTAGTTAGCCGGCCAAAGGTCCGAAGGGTTGCAGGTAAAGGTAGAGTAGGTAGCAAACTAGGGTTATCTTGTTATTCTAGAAGTCATCGATAAGACGGCTACTTCATTTGCCTTTGTAGGCCTAGGGGTAGTTCACTCGTTATATTCCGCCCATGACTTAATTGTACAAGGGAGAAAAAGACATGTGTAATGTGTCATAGCCGTTGTTGCACTCCTCTAGTCACTGAGGCAAGGCTGATGGAAGATTATATATGTGCACCTCTATGTGACAGATAGGGAGAAGTTTTGGCCGTTGTCCGCACCATGTGGCACAACACTAGAATAGGGTTAAGTTATTGTATTTGATGAAATCAATGATTGAAATAACATCAACCATGTTACGCAAATATTCTTGGAGTGCTTATTTATATTGTTTATTCTGTTGATTGCATACTATTAGTTGATAGTTGAAACCCCCCCCCCCAATGGTTATGTTTACAACACTTCTTATTCCTAACATGTGGTTGGATTGACGACCCGGCCACAAGTGTGTTTAGTAGATTACTAGATTCCTGACATCTCTGTGGACGACCCTAGTACTTGCCACTATCTACCATTCTTGGTAGTGTAGTAGTAGGAATGGGAGCAACATATAAATCTTATCTTTGACTTATAATCGCTCTCCTCTCTTATTTAAGGAGGCTTGGGATGGGGCAGGTCATGCATTGATTGAAATTTTAGCGGCACCTCGATCGTAGAATCTTGCAATAGACCAGCAATATTTGTATTTTTTGGGAGAAAGTTTTGGCTACTCGAAGTCACATAGACATGGCGGGAAACTAGTGAGCTCTGTTGCAAGCATCGTTCAATGGTTGAGGCAATTTTCACTATTATTTCCTTACCATCCTGGCGCCCCATGATTTTGAGGTTGCCTCTGTATCCTCATCGAGGAGATTTCCACAATGGATGGTCTGTTTTCATAGCCTGGAGGCGGAGAATTCAAGTAAATATTGCCATTGTTATCTTCTCGTACTGATTGTGTGTTATGCTATGTTGGTCGGTGATTGGGTGAGCTGAGAGGGTTTCAAAAAGCTCTTTATCATATGCCACGGATTTTTTTGGCTTGCGATACTCTTGCTCGTCAACTCCCAAAGCTACAGCCCATAATTTTGCAACACTAGCATCAGAAAAAATCCTTGCACAATAAACACCCTTAACTTAAAGGGGATTACCGTTGTTAGTCATCCTACAATTACGCCATGATGATGGTGTAATTATAGGAGAACCATTGGCTTGATTTGTGGTCTTCATAAATTCATTGATTGCTGATTTTTCGCCCCTGGGAATTGAATTTTCTGGCGATTGTCGGAGTCGCCTGACTGGTTATGCTTTCTGGTGCAGGTGCCTGATAGAAAACATTTGCACATGTTTTTAGCAGTCTTCGTTGGTGTAGTATACCGGGCCATGGTTGTGGAAAAGGTTGGTTGTTTTCAAAATGCAACCAATGCCAGTGGCCCATTGGCATGAGCGTGTCCCTCTGTGGGGGTGTCTTTTAATGGGCATTCTGTCTTGGAATGATCCAAACAGCCATACGATTGGAAAAACACAGGAAGCCTCTCATATTGGAAGTAGAACATGTAATCATTCCCCATATATTCAACAGTAATGACTCTTGCCAATGGCTTATAAACATTAATGATTGCTCTCAACTTCAATGTTTTGCCGTTACAGGAGCCAAATTTGCCCCTGGACACTTTCACAAAGTCGCCCAAGTAGTCTCCAATCAAAGAAGGCATATCTGGCATTATAAGAATTGAAAAAACGTCATGGACATGGATCCAAATGGGGGTTTCCGCAAAATAGAGGTGACGGAGAGCTTCATAGCCATCTGTTTCTTTAAAGACAACCAGACAAGTTTCAAAGGACTAAGGTGAAGTGTCAATTACCTTGGATCTGTCTTCACGCTTCTCAAATTCAACTAAGGCCAAGTTATCCCCCATGTAATGTCCCTCGACTCCTTCTTTGCATTTCCACACTCTGACCATGGTGGAGATCATGAAATCAACTCTTTTTGTTTTCGGGTTGATAATCTTTGCACCCAGGAGGTATGATTGTGACTGTTGGTTGGTTAATAGATCTGGGGCAGTGATTTTATTTGAGATCTCATTGGATAGGTTGATTTTTTTTCATATTGGGTTATCAATTCTTCCCTCATGGATAATGCTGCAAGAGAATTTGTATAGCAAAGCAATAGTATATGAAAATAATAATTGAAGTGGATGAATTTGGTGAGAGATGGAGAGTGCTGTAAATATGAATATATAGGGATTGATGTTGTGATATTCATATTGAAGAAATCCTTCAATCAAGCAATTCTTTTATTCTGATTGATATCAATGAGATGGTATAAATATAGAATTTAAGTTGCCATTCAAAATTCAAAATTTTGAAATTCAAAGAAATTTTAAGTTGCAGAAAGCTTGGGATTTGAAGATCTTAGAATACCAGGAAAGATCCTAGAGAGAAAATGAATAGAAAGAAGGGAGATAATTTTAGAGGTTTGACGACTTGGTCTTCTGGCTCTCTCTTGGTTCTCATCAGAAGAGAACTGCATGTGAATCGCCCTAGAGCCACCGACAAGGCCTCCATTGTGAACTACCGGCGAAACCAATCCGCGAGACCCACTAGGCCAAACTCGCCCGCGAGACCCTTCGCCAAGACCCATTTGTGTGACACTTCGGCGAGACCAACACTGCTCGACCTCCCACCGCAGCTCGACCACCGCTTTGTTTGAAAAACCTCGACATCTCCACGCAACTTCCAGCAAGTTCGGCCGCTGAATCAACCAAAGCTCCGTCAAATCCAAGTCGTCCCACAACGAATCCTCCTCGCCCCCTTCAATTTTGTTCCCTTCGGTGATGAGGCATCGTCAATTCTCCCTCCCAATCCCATCGGTTCTTTATCCCAGTCCACTCGTCATGCTAATAATGGTCGGAAACCCAATATTGATCATGCCGAAAACGTGCTCCAGTGAAGTCGACCTACAACGTGGAACCGAATGGGAACGATGACAGAGCACCCATCAACCACCGCCTCCGAGAATGCGTCCTTCCACCAATTTAGCCATATTTTTGAACAAAAAGTTCACCAAAAAATAACAATCAATCGGAAATTAACCCAGAAGCCGATCCAAATTTTCGTATCCAAAAGTTAATTTTAATTATAATTAATTATTCAATTTCCTTATTCTTTAAATTAATTCATAATATATACTCCCTCTGTCCCGCTATAAATGTCTTACTTTCCTTTTTAGTCCGTCCCACTATAAATGGCTTAGTTTGAAAATTTTCTCTTTTGGCAAATTTTTGACATGTAACTTCCCTATAATACCCTTACTAAAATAATGTATTTACAGAAAATGAATAAAAAATAAACAAAATAAACAATTTCCCCCCACCATGTTCAGTACCCAAACCAATCCGCCACCACTATCTACAGTAACCAAAGCAAATCGGCCGGACTGTTCTTCGTCTCCATCCTCTTCTTCTACCGACAGTAACCAAACCAATCTACACCATGTATCTACAGTTACCAAATCAAATCCGCCGGACTGTTCTTCGTCTCCATTCCCTTCAATCGACACCATGTATCTACAATAACCAAACCAATCGCGATCGTCACCGTCCCGATCTGGACCTCGCGACCAACATCGTCGGCGTCCCCATCTCGAGAACGGTGTCGATGGCGATGGCGCAGACGCCCTTCTGTGTCGACGCCCTTCGGTGTCGATGGCGCAGATGCCCTTCTGTGTCGATGGAGAACGGTGTCGATGGCGATGGCACAGACGCCCTTCGAGAACGGACGCGGAGGACCCCAACCTCGAGAACGGTGTCGAAGGCGCAGACGCCCTTCTGTTTCGCCTCCGCCGGCGCCGGTGGTGAAACGGATTTGATTTGGTGGACGAGAACGGTGTGCAGATGGATGACTTTGACCGGGGAGTTGTCTTAAACTGCGTGCCAAAGTCAACTCGGTCATATATAGTGGGACGGAGGGAGTATAATTTTTAAAAATTTATTTATTATTTTGTCTCACCATAACTTACGATGAGACGGTCTCATATAAGTCTTTCTCTACATTTTTTACCACCAGATGGGCCGATTGGACCATAGATCTATTAACTTTAGCAAATAGTAGATAAACGAAACTTGTACAGAGTTGCGCAATTTCTCTTACCATGACTCCGGACTAATTATCACATTCTATGTTCCCTGTGACTGATGTCTTTGTGTACTATCCTCCAGGAAGCATAAAATTGCCATTAACTGACCATATCCAGGAACAGTGACATTAGCACTAATTACATTCAGCACCATCCATCTCCCCTTTTCTCTCTGTTCTCTCTCCAAAAACAGAGAGCACTAAAAACCTAGATCTATTTCAGGGGAGGCCGCCGCCGCTCTCCACCGCCAGCGGTGGCCTCCCCCCCTCCCCCACCACATCCCTCGTCCTCTCTTCGTTTCCAAACGTCCCCCTGCAGATCTTTCCCGCCGTCTTTGGTTGAAAATGAAAGCCATTTCCGATCTCCATCTTTCCCGTCTCCCTAACCTGTGACACCCCACAATCTTCAGTCCGATGAAGCTTCCCCCACGGCCGGCTGTAGCTACGACGGCCAAGTAGCGGCTGTGGCTAAGGTCACATCGGAGATTCTTCAATGGCGGGTGGTTTACACAGGTGACGCCGCGGAGGGTGTGAAGAACAGATCGTGAGACCCTCGTAAAGGAGAAGCTCAGCCAAGGATACAAGGACATCCACGCGCCTCCAACGCCGGACACGCTTGGCTCGCCAGGGCCACGCGCCGCCACAGCCAGTCTCTCCGGAGTCCTTCACGCGCCAGAAACCTTACGCAGGGAGAGTTTGAACCTCTTTTTCCTTTTCTTTTTTACTCTTTTTTAACTCTTTTTAAGTTTAGTTGTGGTGGGTTTAAGTTTAAGTTTAAGTTTAGGTTTAGGTTGTAAATTATGTTTCGGTCTTATTTTTCCAGTTTCTGAGGGTAGCATTTAATTGGGTTATTTTGTTTTAGGCAATGGATTAGATATGTCTCTGTCAATATAGGTTTCCGGCGACCTTTTTTTCCGGTAAAACGGTCCGGTTAAACCTCTATTGACTTCAGATCTGTTTTCACAGCGGTTAGGAGAAATCCGAGTCACAGTCGTTCTAACAACTGACTGCTGGCGATTCCGTTTTCAAATCTGTAGATTCAGGTTCGTTGGGATGTTTGGGGCTTTTTGAACTGAATTTTTGGTTTAATTTGTCTTATCTTTACGGATTCTGACTTAGAGACTACTCTACACATTATTT
>JAULKK010000002.1:6324304-6334876 GCA_032355705.1 Rubia peregrina | reverse complement strand
ACTACTTCTAGGAATGAGTCTCTCTTGAACCATGTGTTTATGAATCTAAATGGTCTGGGGATGATTTTAGGGAACTACCTATGCTGAGAAACAGTGGACAGTGATCACTAGTGTGCTTATTTAGAACCTGGATGGAAGAATCTGGAAAATTGGATTTCCACTGAGCATTGCAGCCATTTTTATTTCATTTACCCCAGGTGTATGCAATTCTATGTATGAAGATGGTAGGTTACACAATGTAATATGATTCCTAAGTTATGATATGCATGGATGGAAAGTGTGGTTTTATGAAGAATTTGGTTGAGAATAAATTTTTTAAGCTTGATTATGAAGAAGTACTGTTTTAATTGATTACTGGGGGATTGAATGATGATTATGGAGGCAGTTTACTTATTTCTGATGGTCCCGTTCGGCGAAACGGGAGAGGTTCTGAATTAGTTCATTTGTTTTTTTTTAAAGTGAGTATCAGTACCAAAAAAATGAAGTGAAGTGATGATGGGTACTGTCTGGAAAAGAAGAAGAGAAAGAATGAAAAAAAGAGAAAAGAAAGGGGGAAAAAGTGAATTTCCATATAATCTATTAGATGATTTTGATGGATAGCTTAATGGAAGGATTCTTACAGTTGGAGTTCATGATTTGCGTACACGTGATTTTGGTTATATTCTTGAAACTCGGGATTCCTTTAGATCGCTCCTTGATTTTATGTCCTAAAGCCACGTTGCAACCTTTTTGGAAGACAATCCTGACTTGTGCAAAATTTTGGATCATATTTCACTTATTCATAACATGCTATACTTGTGTTTTTATTGTGAGCTGTCCTATGGAACAGATTAGGGAGAGTGTGTGAATGCATCACGTCAGGAATGAAATGATTGTTTGGCCAATTTTGAAAAGGTGAAAAGATATTGCTTGTGTTGAAATTCTTGGATTTAGCTTGTGGTAAGACAGTTGGTTCCATGGTGAATGTTGCTTGATTTGATTTTGTGAGAATATTTTTATTTTGTTAATGATTTTGTGATATTACATGTTTGAAGGCAAGCACGATCTAGGTGTGGGGATGTTTGATTGGTTGTATTTTATACACCTATTTTATGTACTTTTATAAGATTCGTTTACCATTTGATGTGCACGTAGGTGTGTTTTTGTGCAGGAAATCATTAGATTGTGCGTTGAGGATGGGGAGCGATACACTATATTATTTATCCCTTAACCTGGGTTTTTTCCACTGGGTTTTCCCGGTAAGGTTTTTAATGAGGTAGTGTTCTCCAATGGAAAATGTTCTTATTTTACCTTTCGAAGAAAGATATGAGAAATTATTCCAGAATGAAGCTCAGAAGCAATTGGATCGTCCTACGAAGAATTTGGGCTCAATTGGGTTCATGCAAAGAAGTTGTAAGGATCTCAAAAGATCCGTAGAACACAGATTACAGAAACAAAGAAAACTGTAAAGAAGAAAGTTTCACCACAAATGACCCATTCGTAACCGATACCCCTCTCTGGATGTCTCATGCCCTTTATACAAACATATTACAGTTAGTAATTTCTAAACAAAAGCTTAACAGATTGACAGTTGAGCCTATTAGCATCATTCTTGTTGATAGCAACTTTTGAACGCATCTTCTAAGCTCCTTGAATGTATGCGAATTTCCAAGAATATCCTTGGGCTTATTTATAATCCTGACAATTCCCCCTGCTAGGTTTCAGCTTGTCCTCGAGCTCAAAATATTAATCATACATCTCTCAAAAAGTTCATATATTGGCACTTTTTTGTTTTTTGTTTTACATCTCCAAGTTTGTGGAGATTCCCCGGCCATGCATTTTTGTATTACACACAAGCATTGTGCAAATTCTTCAGCTATGCATTATGTATATACATGGCACGTATGAAATGAAAATATTGCATTCATTCCAACACCTTCCTTGCTTTCCTGTTTGAGCATCACCTTTCGTAGGAGTAAGTACACATGCCAAGGGCCTTTTATCCATGCCTCAACATCATTTATCTGGGAATCCATGGTCACCAACTCTCGAAAGTAGACGCCAACAGCTCTCTGAATACCTATGATAAATTCATTCAAGCCTCTAGAAAAACCAATTATCACAAGTGGCATAATGAACTCAATTTTAAGTACATCAGCAACTAAAATGTCTAAATTGATCATCGTTCTCTCATTATCAACTGACTTCCTCCAAGTTACAACCTCCCAAACCATTACACCAAAGTTGTAAACATTACTTTTCACTATTGTTAGAACATGACTTGAATCTGAATCCTTTTATGTTTTAAATTTATTATTGGGTAATTCCAATTCTGTTTAGGAATAGGATTAGACTAGTCTTATTCCATTTTGGTTTAGGATTATGTAGTTTGGGAGATCTATATAAACTCTCATCTGGGTCTGTTTGTAATGTGGTATGAGATTGAAGACATCTGTTCTGGTCTGAGAAATCTCTCTTCTGGGTCTGTTAATAAAATCTGTTTCCGTTTGTGGACGTAGCTAACAAATTGTTGGTGAACCACGTAAAATCTCGGTGTTTTGTTTTTCACTTTATTTTCTTTGCGTTTGTCTTTCTCGGGTATTCTGCACAACAGTAAATTTAAAAGTAGTGGAGATACGGTGTGAAAAGTACACCCATGTAATTTATGTATGGTGAAAAGAATGTGTACGTTCAGTGAAATTGAAATTTTAATATATATATATATGATAAATTAATGGAACTGAAAGGGTTTTTTAAAATGTCAATATAAAATAAACAGCCAAAAAAACGTGTCAATTATAGTGTATGTTAGAACAAGTCCAATAGTTTCCCTATACTAGGAATTTTCATTGATTATAGAGATTTTACATTTTTTTAGCTCCATCATATTTCCTATCTCATTTCCTAAAATAAAGATTTTGATGAGAGAGAAGACTTCCTTCCCTATATTTGTAGAAAGGGGAAAAAATTAGGGAATAAAAATTTAATGCAATTCCAATTGAATGCATCAAATCATAACACAATATTTAATTGTTTATTAAAAATTTAAGTCTCATATTTCAGTCATTCTTCTATTCCTACCAAAAAGTATCTTCGACTTCCAAAAATTCTTTTTATAGAGAAAACTATTACAATCTCAAGTGCATGTAGGATGTTTATTTATATGATTTGCAGGATTTTGTCAATAATTATTTATTTAGAAAATTGGAATTACTATTTTTTGTTAATAATTTTTGATTTTTTTTTAAAATTTTCAAACGGGTGAATATATTAAAGAATACGAAAAGAAAATAGTTTTAAATTTACATCAAAAATTTATTTTTCAAATTCATTATATTGATTGTTTTTAAAAGTAATTAAATTTTTAAATATATTATGAAGTGATTAAAAATGAACACTTTGCTTTAAATAGAAAAATAACTATAATGTAATAAATGTCAAATTATGCAAAATATGAAATCTGTTGGAGTTAACTCAAAAAATATAGTATATATGGAATATTGAGTTTCATTCCTTTTGGGAAGCTGTTGAACCTGCTCTTATCATCCATCAACAATTATCCATCATTCTCCATTCTCCATTTAACTTTTTAATTTTTATGGCAATAATCTTTCAACTTTATCAACTCTTTTAATTTTTTTTTAAAATTCAATTTTATTCACTTATTTCATTCACCTAAATCCAAACTCCTAAATCTATGGTGACACATCCAACGAAACACAGTAGTACTTAAATATTTTGATGATGAAGATTGTACTCCCTCAGATTTTTTAACATTGACACATTTACTTTTGGCACAAGAATTTAGGAAGGTAGAATTAGTGGTTGAGAATTCATTGAAATGATAAAAAAGTAAAATGAGTGGATGGAAATAATTTAGAATTTGCCAAAAAAATAAATGTGCCAATATTTAAAAATCATGCCAAAAAGGAAAGTGTGTCAATGTTACTGAACCGAAAATGTTAGAGAACCGGAGGATAATTTTTAAAGTAGTTAGTGGGTATCCGGAGACTTCCCCAAAATAAAAGTCAGACGTGACTATCACCAAAGCAAAACCGGCAACAAAAACCACTAGTGAGTTACCGCTGGTGTTGCCACAAGGCTTGGCTGCTTGTTTTGGTTTTTGGATGATCAACAAAACCACCAAGGCAAAACC
Organism: Rubia peregrina; assembly: GCA_032355705.1. Lineage (NCBI taxonomy): Eukaryota > Viridiplantae > Streptophyta > Magnoliopsida > Gentianales > Rubiaceae > Rubia > Rubia peregrina. The sequence continues at coordinate 6,330,741 of JAULKK010000002.1, read as the reverse complement.
TTTTGCTCAGCCAATAAAAAAAAGAATAAGTTTAAAAAGCTTCATCTAGTATACTCTCCTATCGGTTCATACTATAAATACGCCTCAAGAACATAACCTTTCCCACGACTAAGTTCACCAGCAAAATACTACACTACACTGCGAAATACGTTTAAGAAGCCCACTTTCTGTAATAACTCGTCACAGCAATCAACAAGAAGAAGATAAGATGTCGAGCAGTACTGCAGGACAGGTTATCCGCTGCAAAGGTACAATTTTGTTGCCTCCTTTGAGATGAGATTTCGTTCAATTTCATCTTTGATTTGATTTTGATCACTGGTATAAAGGTCATGTGAAATTTGATTTTTTTTATATAGAAAAAGGGAGTTTTGTGGATTTTATTAACATCATTTGTTTCGTTCTGTGGGGTTGTATGTAGCTGCTGTAGCATGGGAAGCAGGGAAGCCGTTGGTAATCGAAGAAGTTGAGGTTGCACCTCCTCAGAAATTGGAAGTTCGTGTCAAGATTCTCTTCACTTCTCTCTGCCATACTGATGTCTATTTCTGGGAAGCCAAGGTAACTGTAATTTCTTCAATTTATCCACCTTTTTTCTGCTATCTTAGGAAAAGAATGTGGTATTGATCTTCAACTTGTTGAATTTTTTAATTTTGATTTTTACAGGGCCAGAACCCCATGTTTCCACGGATCCTAGGCCATGAGGCTGCAGGGTATGTTAATTTTAGGGTACTTGTATAATTATCCAAGGGATTTTAATTAGATACCAGGTTGTTGTCAGAGATAGTAATTGACTGTTGTAAACTTGATTATATGTAGGATTGTGGAGAGTGTTGGAGAAGGTGTGACTGAAGTGGAGCCAGGGGATCATGTTCTCCCTGTGTTTACTGGGGAATGCAAGCAATGTGCGCACTGCAAATCCGAAGAGAGTAATATGTGTGACCTTCTGAGGATCAACACTGACAGGGGTGTGATGCTCAGCGATGGAAAAACCCGATTCTCAAAGAATGGACAGCCGATTTATCATTTTGTTGGGACCTCTACGTTTAGCGAATACACTGTGGTTCATGTTGGCTGCCTTGCCAAGATCAATCCTCTTGCTCCTCTCGACAAAGTATGCGTTCTTAGCTGTGGAATCTCCACAGGTATTGTGTTCATTGTTTATGAATGTCTGAGACTATGCATATGCTTAAATTAATAGTACCAAGTGTCCAAATGTTGGGTTTTTTTCTTGAATTAGGCCTGGGAGCCACTCTGAATGTTGCTAAACCAAAGAAGGGATCTTCAGTGGCTATCTTTGGACTGGGGGCTGTTGGTCTTGCTGTAAGTTGCGAACCATTTGTTTTCCATCCGTTTTCGATCCAAATGTGTCATCCTACTTGAACTGAACAGGCTGCAGAGGGGGCTAGGATCGCAGGCGCTTCGAGAATCATAGGTGTCGATTTGAACCCTGCCAGATTCGAGGGAGGTAATAAACAACTCAACAACTCATATCTGATGCTTTATTTTTGCTAGGATGTTAACATTGTGAAAAATGCAGCTAAGAAGTTCGGAGTGAATGAATTTGTGAACCCGAAAGACCATGAGAAGCCAGTCCAGGAGGTGATTGCTGAGATGACAAACGGAGGAGTGGACAGGAGTGTGGAGTGCACCGGAAACATCAGCGCCATGATCTCGGCCTTCGAATGCGTGCACGACGGATGGGGGGTCGCAGTTCTGGTCGGTGTTCCACACAAGGACGCAGAATTCAAGACGCATCCCATGAATCTCCTGAATGAGAGGACTCTCAAGGGCACCTTCTTCGGCAACTACAAGCCGCGTTCGGACCTTCCTTCTGTGGTGGAGAAGTACATGAACAAGGAGCTTGAACTGGACAAGTTTCTGACTCATCAGGTCTCCTTTTCTGAGATTAACAAAGCCTTTGACTACATGCTCAAAGGAGAAGGCCTGCGCTGCCTCATCAGGATGGAGTGATCCGCCTCATCAATTGATGCTGCAACTCTTAGCATTTTGGTTTTAATGTTGTACTCCCAACTTTCATTCTGGTCCTCGAGACATTTGTCGTATTTCTCTAATAAATCGTGATTATAATATATAAAATCCCAATGCTCTTTTTTATTTATTTAATAAATGAATAATTAAGTGTTCATCAACTTCGTTTAACTGTAGTAAACATCATGTACTCCCTCCGTCCCAGCTTAAATTGCTCACTTCACTTTATGTCACTATTCAGTGTCTAACTTTGAATATGAATGAAAATGTTTCACTTTAACTAATTAACGTTCAACCATTAATTAACTTAGGTGAACTTTTTTACTTTTTGAACGTATGTCTCTCCAAGAATATAACACGAAATTGGAGATACCAGCACTAACTCATTAGTGGTTTAATAGCCACTTGGATGCCGAACTTATTAGTGTTGAATTTAGTTTATTAGTGTTGAATTTAGTTTATTAGTGTTGAATTTAAAATATTAGTATATAAAAGAGAGATTGTCCAAAATGGTACCCACTTTGAATTGAAATTTACAGTTTGGTACCTATTTTTTAAAATTATTTGGAAAAGGTATCCATTTTTTCATTAATGTCTCAAACAAGTACCTTTCACCAAAAAGGGTACCAATTTGGATCAAAATTGTGTCACAATAGTATCCACTTTTAACTAAAAAAATGCCCTTTTCGTAACATTAATGAAAAAATAGCTACATTTTCAGAACAATTTTAAAAATTGAATACCAAAATATGAATTTCACTTAGAACCGGTACTGGACATTTTCTCGTATATAAAATGCGAATGCAACAAACTGTACAAAGTACAGCTTGTGAACCACATAATTTGCTGAAGTGAAATTTTCACATTGCTTTTTTCATTCTTTGTTTTTAGTTGGATGGGAAGATACAGACTTATCCCCCACAAATCCTCATTCTCTGGCTACCTCTCAATATGATATTTTCCCCTTTTTCCCTTTTAATATTAGAGTCTAATATAAGACTTTGTCTCTTGAAAAATGATCAACTTATATAATGATCAAGGATTTAAGTATAATTTTATTTAAAAAATTAAAAGAATTAAAATATTAGTGACTTAATTTTGGATCGAAATCGAATTTAAAAGCTATTTGAATAAACTCACATTCTTATTTATACAATTTTAAGTATCATTATATAAGTTTTTCCTTTAAGTAGCAGAATGAATCTTGCCAAGTTGTCGCCATGTCGGTATTGAATTATTTTCTTTAGGACTTCTTTGATTCATCCAGCTAATATTCACACATAAGTTGACTCGTGATTTTTCTTTTTCAACCATTGTCACATATAATTGACTTTCTATGGAACCTATATATCTTCACAAATGAAACACCAATTGATCACTGCAAATCATCTCCTCTTCTTCTCCACCTTCTTCTTCATCAGATGGTGCATCCAAAGCCCACATTATCATGCGGATTACTGCTTCTAGTAACCATGTTCTCCTGTTCTTGTTCATCCTCAGCTGCAACATTTCCGAGAAACGAGACGGATCGAATGGCCTTACTTGATATCAAGCTTCAGATGAATGATCCAAACGGTTTTCTGAATTCTTGGAATGATTCACAACATCACTGCCAATGGCCGGGAGTCAGCTGCGACACGCGACATCAGAGGGTAACTGTCTTAACTTTACGAGGTAAGACCTTGTCTGGAACCATTTCTCCTCGTATAGGAAACCTAAGCTTCATGAAGGGTATCCATCTAGAGGAAAATAGTTTGCATGGTGGAATACCTCAACAGTTAGGGCAACTTTCTAGGTTAAGGTTTGTTAACTTGTCAAGCAATGCACTGAGTGGAGAAATCCCAGTAAATCTAAGTAGATGCTCGGAGCTTATATACATAGACCTGATCGGAAACCAATTAACCGGAAAAATTCCAGCTGAATTGGGGTTTTTACCAAAGCTTGAGTTACTTTATCTTTCTTCTAACAATTTGACAGGGACGATTCCTCCTTCACTAGGTAATCTTTCGTCGTCCCTCACTAGTCTTGTTTTAGGCTATAACAGTTTGGAGGGATGTGTGCCAAATGAGTTGGGATCATTGAGTAGATTGGCTTACTTATTATTGGGAGCAAATAAGTTGATAGGAGAAATCCCTTCATCTTTGTTAAACATATCTACACTTGTATCATTTTCAGCACCGGCCAACTTCCTTTCTGGTAAACTTCCGACCAATATTGACCTTAACCTACCAAATCTCGAAGTAATAGCAATTGGTGGAAATAACTTCTTTGGAGAAATTCCTGTTTCAATTACCAATTGCACTAACCTTGAAGTAGTAGACCTTGCTCGTAATAAGTTTGAAGGAAAAGTTCCACCTAGTCTTGGACAACTTCTGAATCTTCGACTCTTGTTTCTTCAAGGAAATTCCTTGGGTGGAAATGTTATAGATTTTCTAGTGTCTTTGACAAACTGCACCAATTTAAGCGCGCTCACTTTGAGCGACAACAACTTTTCAGGTGAATTATCCAATGCCATAGGTAATCTGTCATCTCAATTAACAAGTCTATACTTTGGAGGTAATTACAAGATCACAGGAACCATTCCAATGGAAATTGAAAATCTTGTTAGTTTGGAGACTCTCTCCCTAGAAGACAACTCCTTGACAGGTGTTATACCCGCGAATCTGGGAAAACTTCAAAACTTAGGGCAGTTGTACCTAGAAGACAATAAGTTGTCGGGGCTGATTCCACTAACACTCTGCAGCAACATGTCCAATCTATTTTACCTCGAGCTGAAAGACAACAACTTGGTGGGTGACCTCAGTCGTATTCTTGCTAACTGTCGGAGTTTACAAGTGTTGCTCATTGATGGAAACAAGTTGAGTGGGATTATTCCGCCGCGCATCTTTGGATCATACATTTCTCCAACTAGACTTCGTTTATCGAGTAATGCAGTGAGTGGCACCCTTCCTCTTGAAATCGGAAAACTTGCTAACCTTCAGGAGTTAGATGTCTCTTCCAACAAACTCTCTGGACGTATTCCTCCAACAATTGGTGATTGCTCGGTGATTGAGTTTATCGACATTCATGGTAACCGTTTCAGTGGATCACTACCTCCAAGTTTGGCTTCTATGAAGGGAATAGAGTATTTAGACCTTTCGGATAATACTTTAAATGGCTCAATTCCAAAAGGCTTAAATAAGTTGATTTATCTCAAACATCTGAACATGTCTTACAATGACCTAGAAGGTGAGGTTCCCACAGATGGAGTTTTTGCAAATGCAAGCCAAATCATGTTACAGGGAAACAGGAAACTTTGTGGAGGCATTTCTGAGCTGGGATTACCAGCTTGTTCAGGAGTTCGCGGAAAGACAAAAGGGAAAAAACATTTGAAAATCATACTCATTCCCCTCCTTTCCGCACTTTTGATTTCTATCATATTGTTTATGTATCTCTTTCTCCGCAAAAAGAGTGGTAGAGTTCAAACAAGAATGCCCTCGGTCCCAAGTGAAAATATGTTGAGAGTTTCTTATCATGACCTATATCGTGCAACTTCCGAGTTTTCTCCAGCCAACTTGATTGGATCAGGAAGCTTTGGCTTTGTGTACAAAGGCAGCTTAGTTCTTGAGCATGGTGAGATTAAGGTTGTAGCAGTGAAAGTACTCGACCTTCAAAAGCGAGGGGCTTCCAAGAGCTTTAAGGCCGAGTGCAAGGCATTATCCAACCTTCGCCACAGAAATCTACTTCCTCTTATAACTTACTGCTCCAGCATTGATTACAAGGGCAATGATTTCAAGTCTCTAGTCTACAAATACATGGAGAACGGAAGCCTCGATACGTGGCTGCATCCCAATCAGCCACTCGAACCGCCAAGATGTCTGAATCTTCTCCAAAGGCTAAATGTTGCAATAGATGTAGCTTCAGCATTGGATCATCTGCATAATCACTCACACGTAGCGGTTGCTCACTGTGATCTAAAACCTAGCAACATTCTTCTCGACAATGAGCTTACCGCGTACGTGGGTGATTTTGGACTAGCTCTGCTTCTTCCTCAACTTCAACAAGGAGTTTCAAGCAGCACCATTGCAATAAAAGGATCAATTGGATATGCAGCTCCAGGTAAATATATTCTAATTTCAATGAAAAGTAGTGTTTTTTTCACATGCATTACCTTTGGTCAATTTTACTTGCTCAGAATATGCAATGGGGCTGGAGGTTTCAACACAAGGCGATGTGTACAGCTACGGGATTCTGTTGCTAGAAATGTTCACAGGCATGAGACCTACAAATGATGCATTTACAGAGGGATTGGATCTGCATAACTATGTCAAGACGGGACTTCGCGATCAAGTTTGGAAGATCGTAGATCCTTCATTACTCTCAAGAGAACATTCCCAAGATAAAGCTGCAGCAGCAGAAGATGGTAATAAACAAGAAGTCCTGGTTTCCGTTCTAAAGCTCGGGATTGGATG
>JAULKK010000002.1:6293703-6317509 GCA_032355705.1 Rubia peregrina | reverse complement strand
CCTCCACCTGCACCGGATCATCACTCAACCATCATCATAATAGTGGTGTCATTCGGTGGGCTTCTACTCGTGGCATGCGCCATTGCAGCCCTATGTTGCTTCTTGAAGAAGAGGAAGCGGAAGAGTAGTGGAGAGAGAAAAGTTGTTGACATTGATGAACACTTGATGATACAAGAAGACATTGTTGAGGGACCTCATGGAACTAAAACAGTGGCCCTGTCAATTGAGGATGATGTGCATATCCATGAAACTGATGCTATCAAGAAGAGTACTGATAAAGGCTTAAGTCATGAGGTTCAAAAAAACATGCATGCAAACGCCAAAGATGGAGGGATAACTACTCCAAGGGCTCTTGAGGAAGGGGAATCTTCTTCTGCACAAGTCAATAATCACCATCCATCCTTGCTAATGAAGAAAAATCCCTGATGGGATTTTGTTTTCAATGGGTGATCATCACAGGAGCTTAAAAAATGGTTCCATACTTCTTAACTTTTCATTTAAATTAGTTTTCTTCTTCTGAGGGCAAACTGTGTATTCATCTAATTTATATGTAAACCAGCTAATTCCTTGCTCAAATAAGAATCCAAGAATTGTTAATGTATGAAGGTGGTAACCAGAAATTGTTTTTCCATTCTTACTCATTATGAATGTAACATTTGTTCTTTGGTTTTTTTTCTTTGCTTTATGAATGATTTTTCCTTCGTGTGTGAAGTCAAGGACGATCGTCCAATTATCGCCGCGGGGTAGGGGTACCTTCTGTTTTAGGTGAAGTTGTAGGTGCCTGCATGTGTCACATAAGTGAGCATGAGTGGTTTTAATGGAGTGAAACCATGAGTGCGAGTGTGTTAAGTCTGTCGTGGTTTAATGTTGGCTGAGGGAAGTGTTTTGTGGTCAAAGGTAAAACAAAATGCGAAGAGAAGATCCGGAATTTTGTTGTTATGGTTATATAGGTTGTGATTGGTTATTGAAATTCTTGAAAGTTTAGTTGTACTCCTCCGGTTTTTTAACATTGGATCACCTTTTTTTTTGGAATGATTTTTTAATATTGACTCATTTTCTTTTTTGGCAAATTCTAGGTTGTTTTTATTTACACAATTTACTTTTTACATTTTCAATGCATTCTCAACCACTAATTCTCTCTTCCTAAATCCAAATGGCAAAAGAACAATGTTATTGAACCGAAGGGAGTAATATACGGAGTATTTATTATTAGTAATAGGTTTGTGAGCGATCTAATCCTTTCCCCAAGATGCATTCTCAGAAATAGTAAAGATACATATCCCGAGATACGACTCCGGAACGGACGATTACCAAGCTTGGGATAAAGACTAATTGGGGAAGTACACGGCCAAATCGAGCTACCATATGGCATGGATCAATAGAACCAACAACACAACGACATCTTCAACACATGGAGGAACACTACAAGGCACCATGTCGATGTGGAAAACGATTGGGACAACGGAATGCCAAAGAAGATCAAATTCCTCATTTGGAGAATGGTACAAGGGGTGTGTCCAACAACCCCAAACCTAAGGAAAAGAGGGATAAACATGCCAACAATATGCCAACTATAATCACTAGGTGAGGAATCAATGAAGGACATGATCTTTAAATGCGATTATGCAAGACGGGTGTGGCGTTGTAGCAGGCTCGACCTAGACTTTAGCAACTCCATAACTCTACCGCTCGAAGAATGGCTCCAGTTATGATTAAAAATAGCTCCACAAAAGGAGGACAAGGAACTTGTGTGCATCATCATTGGGCAATTTGGCGTGAAAGGAATAGGGCAACAATGGAATATGTTAACTGATATATTGATCAAACACTTGCCATGATAATGACACTACAAGAAACAACACCTATTACTTCAACTTTTTTACCTCAGTTTTTTTTATCTTATGTCGAATAACCGGAGTAAAAATGTTCTTTTACTCCATTTCTTGAAGTAAAAGATATTATTTACCTTGATTTTTAAAATATCCGAAGTAAAAAGTTTTAAAAACGAAGTAAATGTTCTTACCAAATAGTGTGCGATGTTGCATATATTGTTTTTTTAGACAACCGACTTTGCATTGTCACTTTTACCAACATGTAATGCGATAGATGACCGACGTCGGTGGTATGTTACACTCTAGAAGTTTTAGAGGTTAAAGTTGTTTGAAAATGATTGACTTTGGTCTACAAAAGTATTTTCAATGGGTTTTAAAACCATTGTAGAAAATTGTGTTGAATGGTACCGTTGAAAATGGTTTTTAAAATAATGCACATATCAAATCGCACATACAGTCAATTATTGTTCAAATCGCACATACAGACGAACAAGCTTGCATTTACAATTTCAAAGAAAATTTAAACACATGAAGGCGGTGTCGATAACCAGTCGGTTAAACCGACGAAGGTGCGATGTCGCATTCAAAACAAAATATCACCAAAAATATGAATATACGATGTCGCACTTCCATCGTCGTAACCGAACGACAACTGACCGGCTACCGAAGTCGCATTTAACCCTAGAAGCTTTGGCCAAAATCGTAGAAAATAAAAAAAAATCATGCTTGAAATATAGAAAATTACACTAAAATGTCCAAAACATACCAAGACATACTGAAACATAGTACTTAGGTTTATATGTGTGTGTGTGAAAACTTCACACTATAACTAATCCATAAGAAATAGAAAACTAAAAACATACCAAGCAACACATTTACACACCATATAGAACCATTTCATGGACAAATTACAAAAATGATGTAGTTGGAAGAGTTGAAAAACTTTACCTTTGATAAGAGAAGAGATGATGGGGTGGTAGACTGTTGGAATTCAAGGAAAAATTGAAAGTAAATGTTTGAACTGATTCTGAGGTGGCTCTATATATTTTGTTTTGAACCCTTGTGAATTCCGCCTCGACATGTGCAAAGTCTCACATCAATTGGCCTTACCAACAACATATGTAACTATATCTGACGTCGGCTTACCTGAATATCGGACTAACAATTTCAGCCTGCTAGCGTAACAAATGAGCGTGCATAGGACTAAAACGAATAAAAATCACTTTCATAATAGTTAATAGTTTATTACAAACTACAAATTAAAATTTTATAATGTTCATGAACTTTATTAATGTCCGGTTCAATCGGAATCAATTTTAGCAAAATCGGTCAACTTTTTTCTTTTTGCACTTAGGTTCCTCCAAGAAAGTGGGAGAAGTCAATAAACCCTTTGAATTTATATGAAAGAGAAAGAATACACTCATTTATTTCCTTGGTCACACTTCTGCTGTAATATGGTTTTAAAAAAATACCCTGAGGTAATAGCTATTGTTTCTTGTTGTGTACGATTGGCCTCCGCCAAGGTAAAAAGTCGGTCAACAATTCAAATTTATTTTTAAAAAGTGTTGTTATAAAAAATATTTGCTTTGTTTGAAAATGATTGAATTTTTTTCCAATACACACAAGTCTAATTTACTTTTGTGTATGATCATAATTTAAAAACTTAGTTTGGAAGGGTTAAAAATTGAGACAACCGATAGATATGTAAATAACTTATTATTAGTGCACAAAATCTTAGAACCGTAGATTAAAAATTAAATAAAATTAAACAAATATTACTAATTAATTTTTTTTCCAAATTCAAATAAACTTGGTTTTGTTCCACTCAAGCGATGAAGCAGTAAAACTAAAATGATGACCCAACAATGATGACCTTGAACACTATCGGACCAAAATCATCTAACTGCTCGAAGAAGACCATGTCCCCCCCAATTCTCAGTTCGTGGGCATCAAGAATCTCACCAAAATCCTTTGGGGACAGGAACTTAGTCATCCTGTTCCCCGGGTAGTTCATGTGCTACTCTCTTCCGTAGCACCTCAACACAACATGGGTCTTGAATTTTGGTAGGAGTGGAACGATGTGCCTTGGGATGTACTAAATTATAAACATAGAAATACAGTTAGTATATCTGAAAGTAATCTAAAGTAAATGTCAAATATAAATTAAAATACATGTGTAACAGTATGACTTACCAATATTGGAATTTGATCGAAGTTCGTTTGGCTCAAGGTGTGGCTGAAATGTAGAGTAGTATCGCCAAAGTAATACTGCAAGCGCTCCTCCTCCGAATCGCTCCAGAACTACATTAGTCAATGATATTATGACTAATTAAATAAGAATATAAGTAACCAAAAAATGAATGTAGGAAACTAAACAAAAATCACTCACCTCTATTGGGAAACGACATGTGAAACCTTCGTTTTAAGCCATGATTCCTGAAATTGATATTAATCAGATGAAATATCAATAGAAATTGGTTGGCAGAAGCCATAGGTTATAACGGAAGGACATGACCAAAATGGCAGGCAACATCCATCGAAAACAGATTTCCGAAAGACACAGACGTCTGACATTGACCTACTATCGGTAAAGTCGGCCATGCGTTGCACATACATATCAGTCCAAAACAGTGGCATGGTCGACATATATGCGCGATATCGCTCGTTATTAGTTTAGACCGAACATGGTGAGCGACAGACAAACGAGTTCGCATTTAAAAGTTTAAAGTAAGGTTAAATCATGTTAGAGAGGTCGCTAACCTCTCGGTTAAAATGATAGGCAAACCAAGACAGGTGTAACATCTCATCATTGAAAAATAACATAATTATGAAACACCAATGTCGCACAATGATCGCATAAAACGAAGGTGAACTGATACACCACCGACGTCGCATTTAACCCTAGCAGTTACAAAACAAATTGCAGAAACCCAGAAAAAATCATGCTTATAAAATTGGTGTGTTCATTTTATGACGTAATTTTAGGACATTTTGGACTTACCTTTGTACACTTTTATGCTCTAGATCTTGTACTTTACCTTGAAATTCTCTTATGAGAGTTAAGAGCGACTTTTGCACTCTTACTAATTTTCTAGAGAGTTTGGTGTGACGAGACAAATATATGAAGATTTGAAAACCAACTTTTGGGGTTTGGAGAGTTGAATAATTTAAGATAAAGAAGTGAAGAGTGAAGCTCGAAAACTTAAACAAGAAAATTGAAGATTTGAAGATGCAACATTTCACCTGTTGTGGGTCGTGGTCATGGTACCTGCTGCAAGTGGGTTACTTTATGTTTTTTTTTCTTCTTGTACTATAAAAACCAACTCCTATCCTTTCATTTCTAATCTCTTCTTCCTCGACTTTCCCTCTTTCAAAAGCCTAGTTTTCACTTGTTTTTCCTCTATTTTCATCTTGGATTATGTTTGGTTTGCATTTTATTATTAGTATGAACTCTAGTAGCTAAATTTAGTCTTAGGAGCAATTAATTTAAGCTTCCTTGCCCATGTTTTGAGAATCCTTTCTATGTATTTAATGCTTTGACTATTGTGCATTTATGGAGCTTTAATGTTGGTTGTTGATGTTATTTATGTGATTCGGATGATATGAAATGCTTGTATGATAACTTGTTAGGAGTTGTTGAAAGTAGCTAATTTATCCTCTTTTGACATGGAATCCAAGAGCATGAGTTAGAGCTTCTAATTTGATTTATGATGTTATAATTGCTAGATGAATATGATGATGTTGAATTCGTCTTCATGTTTACGCTAAGGTAGAAAATAAGAGAAGTTGACATTGAATGTTGAATTTTCTTGATTAATCTTAGTAAATGCATGAATTGGTTAAATGCTTAAACATTTGGTTTAATGTTTATAAGTGTTATCAAGTTTATTGATTCTTTGTGCATAATTTCATTATTGGTATGTCTTTCAGCGTTGCTCGACTAAAGCGGTCATTAGTAAGGTTTACAAGAGATGTCGAATTCACTCTTGTAAACTACTCTTAAAGAAGAATAAAAGATTCACTTTCACAATAAAAAGTCAAGGTAGTAAATAGATTGTAGATTCAAGAATAGATAAGAGGCTCGAAAGTGGAAATTAATTGCGTCCAAGGCCTCGTACTTTGCATTTAATCCAATCTTTGTAGTTGTTGCATAATTAGCTTAATCTCTCGTTTATGATAGTTGCTTTGTCTGTTAAATTCATAACTTAAAAAATCAAACCAGCAACCCCCTCTTTAAGTGATTATATATATACACTATTATCCACCCTTATATGCATGAACATGAAAATCCTTCTTCTTCGTGGATGACCCCGATTTTCCACCATATATTTAGTTGTATTTAGGAGCATTTTAGAGCTATAAATTGTATATTTGACAGGTACGACGATGACCTAACAAATTTTGTCGCCACTGTCGAGGAAGAGACGTATATCTTTAAGTGTTTGGTCATGTTTGTGTGAATATGTGCTAGTTTCTTTTTAATTGGGTTTTAGTTAATTTTTGGTTAGCTTGGAGACATATTATTCAAGTTCTTGGTTTATGGTTAATACACGATCCTCTTCACAAGAATCCCTACACTACGACCCTGGGTTCGAGTTGAACCTAAAAAGAGCTAGAAGGCTTTCTTTAGAAAGTGTAAATAACACCCCTTCCAGGGACCATTTTGAGGAACCTTCTACTTTCATCGAGTATCAAGATGAGAATCTCGAGGGAGCGCCTCAACAACCTCACCTTCAAGGAGGAAATGTTCCTTTAAGATAATTGTCGTTGAGGGCCACTATGGCTCCCAATCTAGAACAACAACCGATGTGCATCACTTATCCGGCGGTTGGGCCTAATGGGAATTTTGAGCTTAAATATGGATTGAAACACTTGCTACCTTCATTTCTTTGTAGGAAAGATGAGGACCCCAACAAACATCTCTCCGACTTCCATATGGTTTGTTGTTGTATGATTCCCTAGGGAGTGGATGAAGACCTTTACAAGTTGAGGGCCTTCCCATTTTCTTTGAGAGATGATGCAAGGGATTGGCTTCACTATATTCATTTTGGGAGTATCAACTCATGAATTGATTTGAAGAGGAAGTTCCTTGCTAAGTACTTCCCGGCCTCCAAATTTGGTACTTTGAAGAATAAAATTAGCAATATCTACCAAGGGCATGAAGAGTTGTTTCACGACTATTGGGAGAGGTTTAAGAAAATAATTTCGATTTTTCCGTACCATGATTACTCGGAAAGAGACTTGGTGTAGTACTTCTACAATGGTCTTCTTGATGATGATGAAAGGCTAGTGAGGAGAGCTTGTGGTGGATCCATTGGAAACTAGTGTTCGGGAGAAGCTATAAAGTTTTATGAAGAGTTGGAGGGGGAGTCAAATATTTTTAGCTCAAGGTTCAATCTTAGGAGGAAAATGTGCCGCATGTGAAGTCATGCAAAATATGTTCATCGACACATCCTACAAACACTTGTCCTCGTTTGCAAGATGACTATGTCGAGGAGGTGAGTGCTATGGGATGTCAATGAGGGCAAGGTTATCAAGGAAACCAAGGCTGTCAAGGTGGTAAAGGCTACTAAAATAGGCCTTATAATACCAATTGGAGGGACTATCCAATCTTCAGTATGGAAATGCTCAAGGGGGTCAAATTTCCCAACCTTATCGCCCCCCCTAAAAAACAATATCATCCCTCTCAACCATAATTCCAAATGCTTCAAAACAAGCCCCATGATCAAGGTGAGAGTTCGGGGATGTCGAATGATGAAGTGATGGAAACTTTGGGGAGATTGAGCCTTAGTGCGCAAAAGTACAAAAAAAATCAAGAAAAGGCCAAGTCAAGCATCAAGAGTTTGGAGACTTAAATGAGTCAAATAGCTCAAATCTTGAATCAGATGGAGTCAGGAGATTCAGGCAAACTTCCATCCCAACCGGAATTGAAACCTCGCCAAAATGTAAGCGCTATCGCTTTGAGAAGTGGAAAGGAGGTTGACACTTTTCAGGATGGTGAGATTGGTGAAAATGAGCCTAAAAGGGTTGATATTTTTTTTATAAGAAAGTAGAGGAAGAGGCCGAGAAATTGGGCAAGGAGAGAGCGAGTAAGGGGAAGGAGATTGAGGAAGAATACATCATTGAAAAATTGGATTCCAATCCCAAACCATCATCCTATCCTCGAAGGAAGGTAGAGATTATAGAAGTCCATTCCTATGTGCCGAAACCACCATTTCCTGAAGCATTGAAAGACAAACGAAGGAAGGAGGACAACAAGGGACATCTATGAAGGCTTTCGTAGATGTGAGGTAAATATCCCTTTCTTGAATGCTATTGAACAAATTTCTAGATATGCTAAATTTCTTTAGAAATTAAATCAACTACTCTACTACTAATAGATCCATGACATTCATTGAATTAAATGACATGGATCTAAGATACTAAAAGAAGAAACAGAGAAGAAAAACTCTAGAGAGAGAGAGAATACTCCTCTTCCTTCCTACCTACCAAAAGTAAAATCTACATTATGCATGATACTAAAGGCTCCTTATATAGGAGAAGATAAATGGGCCTCTAAAGGCCCAAATTTAGAAAAACCCTAGCTATTGAAACCTTAAGGCCACCACTAGTGCCACATCAGAATGGGCCGTGTAAAAGCACACGACCCTTGCAAAAGTACACGGGCCATGGACTGGAGCTGCTTCTCGAGTGTAGTGAGCATGTGGCCCACACAAATACACGCAGACCGCTGAACAGAGTTGTAGTCTACTTCTTCTGAGCACGCGACGCGCAATACCTCGCGGGCCACAGACTTAAGATCTTGTTCTTCAACTTCTTAGTGCACAAGCCATGCAAAAGCACACGTCCCGTGCTTGAACTTAGTCCCCTCGACAAGTTATTTGACACGGGCTTGGAACGGGCCGTGCAAAGCTACATGGGTCGTTCCAATCTCCGACTCTTCTAAAATTTGTCTTTTTCCTTCAACTTGTTTGTGTCGTTACGGGTTAACCGCTAATCCAATTTTGGAATTCTTGTAGTCAATTTTATAGTGTTTGAGAAGAAAAATCAAATGGTATCACTCTCAGATGCTAATTTATCTCGGATCGTTCCCAAAACTCAGTTTAACTATCAGATTACAATTTACCTGCTTCTTTGTCTTCCTTCTTCAACCCTTCTATCTTCTACCACGTTTGGACTCGTGGTCTTTATTATTCTACCATTATTGCGAATGACTTTCTACTATAATACTCCAAAATGGTTACGAGTAATCTAAAAATAATCTCACAAAATAGAATCTAGATGCTCGTAAGGACATTGAATCCATTAGATCTAAATAAGCTACAAAACGAAGGTTTTAGGAAAGAAAACCGACAATGGTCATTTAAATTCCTTGTAATGTAAACTCATTTAAACCTAGAAATCTACCATACAAAATCTACTAAAATTATGCTAAATGAATTAGGAAATAAATTATTCTGTCATCTCATCAACAATCATCACTTATCAAGAATCATGTTACCTAAACACACTACACTTAGCACATCCTATAATCCCAACTAAAGATTCACATTCTTCCCACACACATAGTTAATCATACAAACATGCATACTACCCACATACTACAATCATACACATCTAAAATTTTCATATTTCAAGTTCCCTCCACATAACAAAAACATGCTAATGAAATCAAGTAAACACAAGGTTTAAAGCATTACCCTAATTTGAATACTTTAAGATGAAGACCACACAAGGAAAAAAATAAAGAGCAAAGAATGCTCTCACTTGAGAGAATATGCCCAAATATGAATTTTGCTCTTTGTGAAGTGGGAATGAATGTTTTGGAGTTTATGGAGGAGTGTTAAGTTCTCTATATTCATGGGAGAAGATATGGTAATATCTGATTCAAAGAATTAATGGCGTTTTCCAAATTATTTTTTTAGAAAAGATTGATTAAAAATAAGAAGAAGGTAATAATGGTTTGGGAAGAAAAGGAAATTTTTGGCATTTGGGCTTCATAAATTAGGGGCCATTTGGTTCAAATAAGGAAAGAGAAAGGAATCAGGAAAGAGAAAGAAATGGAAAGGAAAAAAATAGCCCTTATTTTTAAAATCTGTTTGGTTCAGTTGTGGAAAGGGAATTGAAATCTCCCGCATTCCCTTTGTTACTGTTTGGTTCACACTAGAGAAATAAATATTAATTTCTATTTTTTAATAAAATAAAATATATAAATATAAATTATTTCATATGTGATTAATACTTATATAAGTATTAATTTCTATTTTTTTTATAATAATGATGTTAAAAAAATCACATGCGTAAATATGGACGTCCGAGAGGATATAAATATCGAATTCAATATTTTTTTTGAAAAACATAATGTATGATGTCCACCAACACAATATTTATCTAATAAAATATTTAATATTTAAAAATGAAACATTGATTATTCGACAATGAAAACTATAAGCCCCCTTAATATCACCACCACCACCAGAAGCATCAAAACCAATTAAAAACTTCACATATTGTCTTTTCAGCTGAGTAGGACAATTGAAAAAGATATTCAGTTTGTTTGGCTGAGCTGTAAGAATGTTTGTTGCTTTCATCGCCTCACTTGGTGATAAACCATCTAATTAAAGTTACTCTCCCAAAACTTTGTTAAACTTATCAGCTGTGTCTTGCTCACGATTATCAGCACGAACCCAAACATTAGCTATTGTTTAAATATGATCATTCATATCTTTCATAAAATGTCGCAAGCTTGCGAGTTTTGAAGTGCTGGAACTCTCAGCCGCCTTTGCACCTTTTCTCTTTTTAGAAGTCTTCTCTATTTTAACTTTCTTCAAAGGGAGGAGTGGGCTCAATAGTTTGAGACTCACCATTATCACCACTCGACTCAATGTCAACTTGCACACTTTTCACCTTTTCCATGTTCCCTACTGCATCTTGAAATCCCTCAACAGATTTTCCAGTTGCATAGCCTTTACCATAAATTTCTGCCATGACATGGAAATGAGGAAGCCATGACATGGAAATGAGTAAAGGTTACTCCATATAAATTCATACATGCAGGATGAGCCTGAAAAAATAATGAAGGTATAAGCGTATAAAAAGTACAATGAAATAAATTATGCATAAAAATGTAATATAAAATTATTTTACCTTGCAATATTCATCGTACATTGATCTTTCCATAGATATTATGTGTCTCTCGTCATCCCATTTGAATCCACTTGTTCCCAGCATTTGAAGGATGGCTCTAAATTTGCTAACTAGAGTTTTCAGTCGGGAATCAATGTGAGATGTAGATTTCAAACCACAACCAGGCACTGGCTTACCAAGTAATTCCTCCAAACGAATCATGTAGCCATTTCTAAACCCATTCTCACATTTCCAATGAGGATCAATGGCTAACTCATGCAAACCTCCTACGAGTGCCTTATCTTCTTCACTAGACCAAAATCACTTATTTGACCTCTTCCATTGCCACCAGTTGACATAGTTTCACTCATCCTATTTTCAAATGCAATTATTTGTCAATAAATAGCGCTATAATATATGCATTTTTTTAAAAAATATTAATCAAACATCATGTAGTTTATAATTGATAGAAAGACATCCAACATCTTGTTCCAATGATAAAAGGATGATTAAAAATAGAAAACAAATAGTTCACTAATTAAATATGGTTTCCTTACATAAGTATTGTCTCAACGGTCCTAGATCATATTAAAATAACAATTAAAGACATAATGGAGCAGCACATGTTCAGCTAAATACAAGATTTCAAAAATCATTCTCCTCGACCTCTAGCTCGCCAGTTGTTGAACATCGTTTGAGAAATTTAATTTCTAAAATTAGTCCAAGGATTAGTTGTCTCAATAGACGTTATAAACTCAGTTTCATCATCAAGCCCATCGTTACCCCCATCAAAGTTAGAATTCTCTAATCAGATATATCCTAAAAAATAGATCCATGAGGCATGTACTTTTTTCTATCAAATTATGGAATAAATAACATGCCATAACAATGAGACCGTGGGTTTTTAAACTAAACCAAGAAGGGCTTCCAAAAATTCCCTATCTTCCCTTGTGTACCTCAACACACCGCTCTATAACGTTTCTAGCCATTGCATGTCTTAAGTTGAAATACTCTTCCGCACTTAGTGGTTGACGAGGACCATTGTTCCACTCTCTAAGGTGATAGAGATGACCTCTAAATGGTGCAAGAAATCCTTCTCCATTAGTATATCCCTCCTCACAGAGATAATAGGAACCTTTACACATCAAAATATTTTCTTAGTACTTAATTTTATAATTTTAAATTAAGATATTAATGAAATTTAATTACCTCTGGGAATTCTTAAACCGTTTGTCCTAGAAATAGCATTGCGTAGCACTCTCCCATCATGTGCTCAACCCTCCCAGCCAGGTTAAACATAATTGAATTCCATATCCGATGAGAAAAATCTTAAAACATTCATTGCAATTGTACCCTTTATTGTTCGATATTTAGAGCGATCCTCTGATGGTCCAATTACATTAATCATTGTACCATCAAGTGCCCCTAAACAATTCTAGAAAGCAAACACAATTTTAGGTTATTTAATATCGCGATAATTAATTTCAAAGAAATACAGTAATTATTTATGGTACCTTAAAATACTTCCACCAATCATCATCACAGTCTTCTGTTATAGGCAATGGCTTATTAAGAAATACAACCTGCAACTTCAAAATTGCCTCCAAGCACATATTGAAATTGTCTACCGATTGTCTCACCGCTTCTATAAAAATAAGCCTCCACAGTTCCATTCTTTTGGTAGTGTGCTATTGTATAGAAGAAAATTGCAACAATCTCTTCTATATTCATATGCCTAGTTCCCCTCAAGCCACCAATATCTCTAACCATCTCACAGAGATTGTTAAAAGCACTTCGATCCATACGAAGTTGACTTCTACACAAAACATCACTATCTCTTAATAATCTATTCAAGTTTATTATTCTCTTTCTTCTTCTTCTACTTGTGTCGTTTTTAGACAATAGTTATGCACTATGTAATGTTTTACTCATAGAGTATGATGTGAAATATACCAAAATCACAACATTAATCATGAGTGTTATAAATTCAAGGAACACCAATTCTCTCCTTATCCTCAATGATAGAACAAGACGAGCGATTTCTCTGTATAATTTTTAAAATAGTTTAAGTCCATAAATAGTATAAGAATAAAAAAATTAGTACAAATATACTCTACAAACAAGATAGAGATAAAAAAAGTGTTGCTGAAAATTTGATTCATTTAATATCATAATGAAGTCAGTACAAGGTCCAGTAGAAAGACAATCTCCAAACATAATACATCACGATACATTAAGATAACAACACCAATCAGCAAAGTGTGATTCTTAAGAGGGAACAACACAAAATTGTCATTGGAGAAATAAGATAATTTAAAAATCCAAACATCATAGGGGAAATAATAGGAGATGCAGTAATTTCTTGGGAGATGAATATATGCAGAAAAAGATAACTAAATGCAGTAGCTTCTTCGTATTATATTCTTGGGGGATGAATACATTCTGGGGAGATGAATATATGCAGTAGCTTCTTCTGTAAATTTTGCAAAACTGAAGTATTATAATGCCATCTACAACTCCATTACTTACCAAACCTGATCTGATGTCTTCATAAATCACGTACATGCGAAATTGTGATCAAATTTACGATGCCAACAAGAGGTAATCTACATAAATTTATCATAAACTTACGATGCCAACAAGAACTGAACAAATCATGCTTTATAATATTTTACAGACTTTTTGTGGAATAAAACTATAGAAGAAAGGTCATTAACCCTAGTAGCATGGAGTTTTATTTGAAGGATGAAATTTGTAGGTTGATGGGTTTTGACGATCCTTCATTATGGAACCTAGCATCCTTAACATAAATTCTAGTCATCGTCAACCTCACCAGTTAACAAATACAATCATCTACAACACAAGATCTAAACTACACGTGTGACAGTGGTTACAATTTACCCCTGCATCTTATTCATGATTTAGAAAATAAGAACAAAATAATTTGTGGAAAAAATAAATTATGAAAATAATGTGTAGCCAAAATCGTCTATAAAAATAGAGTATTTACTCAATAATAAGATCTAGATTACCTGATTTTCATAGATTGTTTCAGAAATCTTGCCTTGGAATTGAGAAACCAGAGCTCAGGTCACTTGACAATTGAAGACGATGGTAAAGGTGAAGGTTTCATGAAGAAGAAAGGTTGAAAAAATATAGAGAATACGTGCAAATTTTTCCCTTTGTTAAATTAATCAAAACAGATGATTAGGGAATCCCAGTCCAGGGTGAGACTAGAGAATGCCGATACATCCAAGTGGGAGAATAGTAAAGCTAAAAATAGGGAAAGAGAATGATTAAAAATCCAAACCAAACAATAACAAAGGGAATTAAGATCCCTGATTCCCTTTCCCTTTCCCGATTCACCCCAACCAAACTCCCTTAGTTTATTGCTTGGTGTAGCACCACCGGAACTATCCAATTTAGGGAAGAAGAAAATTGTTGATCCAGTGTGGCAAAAATGCTCATTTTGGTAAAGTTTAATTTTTGCCAAAATTATGCATTTTCCCGAACTGATGTAATGTTCATTTGGCATGATACATGACACAAATTGTTCCATATGAAGGCCTTTTGCCAGTTGTTCTTGCATGGCCCTTGTCGGTTGGCACGAGTCGTGCTCCTGGACACTCCTGGGCATTCGTTTGCCCATTTTGTGACTTTTTCATTCCAAATCCTAATTCCTCCTATCCTAAACCACAAGACTCAATTTAAATTAATTTAAAACCATAATTTCCAACAAAACTTCTTTGCATCGTTCCAAACACACAACTAAGAAACTAACAACTAACATAAACAAAACAAAGAAAAGCCCTGTGTATTTATTGTCATTCTCATGACTTATTTCTACTTTCAAATTTCAATCAACTTAACCTTACTGTTGGGTTTCCAGAGTCACCATCCGTGAATCCACTCACGATGACGTCTTTGTGGAGAGGTCTCCACAAACAACCATCATTACCGTTAAACTCCTTTCTCCACGGGGATTCATGTTCACCCTTAGTCAATGTCGAGGCCTTAGGTTTCTCCTTGGATTTAGGAGGAAGTCTAGGAGGTTTTAACTCTTTCCCATTCTACACAAACCACTGCATGTTATTGTTTAAAGACATGGAAAAAACAAATCACCATATGCAAATCAACACTAAGATCATGCAAGGTACTAGAGTCACCCGCAATTTCATCAAGTTTAAAGCTCTCAACTTTTATTCCCTCATCATTCATGCAAAGACTCTCAACATCTTTATTCATTCAAGACACATCGGTATGATCAATTTCATCACAAATACTTATACCATTTCATGCAAGAGAAGAATTAGATGATCTATGATTAGATTTGTAAATTTCAAAGCTAACATTATCTTTGCCATCTTCTAGGGTTAGTGTTCCTAGGTGAACATCCATCTTAGTTCTCGATGATTTTAGAAATGGTCTCCCAATGAGATTGAGGGTGCATCTCTATCGTGTGACATAGACATAGAAGTCCGTAGGGAACACTAATTTTCCAATTGCAACTATAACATCCCTAACTAACTCCTTAGGACTGGTTTCAGAATGACCGGCCAATTGGATTAACACCCTAGTCTCCCTAAGTTCCCCTAGATCAAGAGTTTTTATAGAGTCTATAGGTAATGACATTTATAGAGGCTCCTAGGTTAATCATGTCATCCTTGACTAGCTTACCATCTGAATGGATGAGAATGGAAAACATACCAGGATAATCACACTTCTTAGGTAGACTTCTATGAGCTAAAGTGGTTAATCCCTCTATTTTCACTTTCCCTACCTTTTTTTTTATAGGATTAGGCCTTAGTACATTCATTTTTGAGAAATTTGGCATATAAAGAGATTTGATCAATTACATCCAAAAGTGAGATACTAACCTCACATCTCTTGAAGACTTGTTGGATTTTCTCTTCGGTGGAAGCCACCTTTTGCCTTTCCCTTAAAAACTTCCAGAAATGGAGGTGGGGGTTGACTTCCTTCACCTTAGTGGTTTTGGGACCTTGTTCGGTCTTCTCCTCAGTGAGTATATTTTTTTCTTCTAGTGTGGATTTGGCTTTCTTCACCATTTGACGATCTTCTTGCAATTTCTCCGTCTCGACCTCTTTTAATTCCTTCATATTGCTCTACATTAATGCACTCACATTTCTTTGATTCATTTCAGGTTAGGAAGGTAATTTTCCAGAATCCCTTGCTTTGAGTCGGCTAAACGAGGTGGCCAATTTCCCCACTTGAATCTCAAGGTTATTTATACTTGAGAAAGCCCTCGTTCCCAACTCCTCAATATCGGTCCTAGTTCACTCTATGAAGATCTCATTGTTCTTCATTACTTGAGCAATGACTTCCAACACTTCCCCCACTGCCGACTTATAGATAGCCCCATGGTTATTGGAAGATCCCTCACCCCTCGGGTAGGGTTGCAGTGGAGCACCTCCTTGGTTGTAACATTGTCCACCCCTATATCCATTTCCTTGCTCCTGTTGGTAATTGTGCTAATGAAAGTTAGAGTGATCACGGTATCGAGGGTTGAAGGAATTGGCGTAGGGGTTTTGGTAGCTGTCTTCTCTTTGGTTCCTATGGAACCCTTATTGTTTCCCTACCAAATTATAAGTTTCCTCCATTATAGTCCAAGGCTTTTACTTCTTCAAATTCATCTACCAGTTGTGGGCACATATCCGTATGATGATCCAAGCTACATAATTCACATAACTTCTCTTAATGAGCTCTCCCCTTCACAAACTCCTTCAATATAGAAGCAATGGCTTGAACTTGCTCCTCTAACTTATAGGAGTGAGTGGATTCCTCCAACATCTTGGTTCTCTACTGAGATCAGAATTGGCGCTTCCTATTCGTTATCTATTCAAAAAGGGCCATAACATATTTTGGTCTCTTGCTGGTAATTATTCCATTGTATGCGGCATTTACCATTCTCATATCATCGTCAGAAAGGCCATCAAAGAATTTTCCCTCTTTGAAAGGATGATACGAGAAGCTCGCTAACAGCATCTTGAAGCATTTCCAGTACTCGTATAGACTCATTGGGAAGCTGTGAGATATTCGATTGTTGTTTTTCCAACCTGGTGGACTTGGAAGCAGGAAAGTACTTCTTTACAAATTGACGCTTAATTTCCATCAAAGACGTTATACATCCTGATGAGAGGTAATACAACCAGTCATTTACCACGTGTCAAAGTGAGAACAAAAAGGACTCAGGTTGTAGTCTTCCTCTGAGACTCCCAGTGGTTTCATATTTGTGCAGACCAAGTGAAACTCAGAAAATGCTTGTTGGAGTCCTCACCAGCTGTCCCATGGAATGTTGGAAAGAACTGAATCATACCACTTTTCAACTCACATGATACATTCAGTGAAAGGGGCACGAAGGCAATATAGAGGGGTTCACTCACCAAGTTAGGAGCTATCAACTCTTCCACTGTTAAGTTATCCTTCGTCATGATCTCTCTCTCAATATCAAATTCTACAGTTAGCCCTTGTGGAAATACCTTACTAATCCTTCTTCTCCTTCTTCGTCTACTTGTGTTTTCCAATAAGTAGTATAAGGTTTCTTGGTTAGTGGCATGATTATGTACCATAAACTAAGAATGATACAATACTAGTCCACAAAGAAACACTAGCACACATGTTAGGAGAAAACAAGAAAATATATCAAAGAGATCTACACAACACCAACAAAAAATTTAAAAAAAACAAGAAGTACAAACTACTTCTACCAACTAGTGATATGAATCTCATTGCGAAAACTCTAGATTGCGGAATTTAAATCTTTGACCGAATGAAGAAATTTCGCAAACCCTTTATTTGGCAGCAAAAAATTCAAGAGATTATCCCTCGAGGTAATCTCAATCTTGACTAGCTTACTAACTAGCCCACGATATTAGTTCACAAGGTTATTGATACTTAACTAACCCGCATGAGTAAGAAACAATGAAGATAGCTCGCAAGCAAAGAGAATGGTCTCAAAATTATGAATATATGATTGATAAAATGGTGTAGAGAGTCTCGGCCATACCCCTCTATTTATAGGGATAATCTCACCCAAAACCCCTAATTACAATTGTAAAGTGAATCAACTTATGGTAGCTTTAAGAAGCTAAAACCATATCTAACTAGAACTCCTAAAATAAATGTATTCTACTTGAATTCTTCTCCAAGTCACCTTGTAGAATATTACCTTATCTAATCTTACCAAATCTAAGTCTAATCAGAATAAAACACAATATTTTTTAAACCCTTATGGGCTGGTTCAAAAATAGCAGACTGAATTTCAAAAATAGCTCATTAAAAGTGCCCACATAACTGAGCTATGGACCAAAATAAAATAATATTACAATAGTTTACAAAGATCACACTACCTCGTTAGAAACCCGGTGGGAAAAAAAGTATAGTATTCTTCACGACGTCTTCAGTTAATCAACAAACTTAAATAATTAATCCAAGCCCTAGCCAATTTATTCTTGAGTTCATCATCATGAAGTTGATCTATCAAAACATCCAATGCCGCATCTCTAAGCTTCATTATTTACCTTGTCATCGACCCATCTACGTCACTTAGAGGATCTCGAACATAACCCTTGAATGTTTGATCAAGTCGTGGAATATTTTCATTTATGGTGGTAGTTATATTGGCATCTGCATCAACTAGTTATGTAAACTAACAATTAAATTTAAATCTAGCATCCTCGACAGCAGTGCCAAAATTGGGTTCGCACCCCGTGGAGTTGTTATTCCCATGGAGTGTAACACATCAAAGATAGATATTTATAATGTTGCTCCCTTACTCACTGCTAACTACAATAAAGTAGCTAGTGGTAAGTCTAGGGTCACCCACAGAAACACTAGACTTTAAGAGTTAGCTCGATACAACCCACAATCGTTCATTGCTCCAATTGTGTGTCAGGAATAGTTAGTTCTTTAAATAGATAACTGGGGAAGGGAGGGGGGTTTCTGACTAAAAAACTACTAAGCATGCATTCAATGAGATTTAAACTATGATTAACCATTCTTTGGGGGTATTTGCATAACAAGATCGATCGATTTAATAAATTTTATCCTAGATTCTATCACGTTTAAAAATATAAACTTATTCTCATGCATATGTCATAGAGTGTGGAGATGCCCTGGATTTCTAATGTGTGTCACACAAAGGTTCAAATCCCTTTAAAAATATCTCACCGTCTCCATAATAGGGATGCGCTCCAATCCTCTCGACTCCACATTTCATCCCGTCATCTCACTCCCAATACTAATGTGCCCCCATTTAAAGGTTCTAAGCCTTGTGTTGGTAACAACCATTAGATACGAGAGTAATGATAATTTGTCTCGGGAACTCCACTATGGACACCAACCCTATACCTAGAGAGGCAAATGAATTGGCATCTCGTGATGAATCTAGAGGTTCGATATAGCCCTAGTCACTACAAACTACAATGCCTATGTATCAAGGTAAGCCAAGGGTTTTCCTTCGTTACGAGTTTCAATACGGAAATTCCCGGTCAATCTCTCCTAACATCCAATCACTCACACAACTAGCCAATTAAAATTAATGTTTTTCGGATCGGCACGGTTCTAGGTAACATTAATGCACTCATCTTCCAATGTCTCGATCCTACAAGGTTGTTAGTATAACACTCCCAAGATAGCATTTAATAGTTTTGCATGATATTATACTATGATTATACATGCAACATAAATCATGACATGGCATAAATCATATATGAACAGAAACTACAAGTCATACACAAATGTTCATAGACACGAAAAATAGGGTAATCTAGAATCTCACAAAACCATAAATCATGTCATGAACACAAATACTACTCCAAGATAATAACTACTCTAGATACATTAAACCCAAAGCAATCATTGGATTCATTGTCATAAGGCTAGAACTAGAGAACTAAATGAAGAGAGGAGAGAGCCTCCACTCTTCCTACCCACTACTAAGAATAACAATAATGAAGTGGATGTGGTTAAACGCTAGAAGACTAAGGCTAGCTTATACTGTAGATAAGTTTTGGGCCTTAAAAGGACCAAAAAGATGAGAAAACCCTAGCAGCCACCCTGGCCATGCTGGCACGCCTCGTGCTATAATCTACGTGTCGGCCAGAACGGCCTGTGTAAAGGGGCACAGAGCGTGGATTGGAAAATATTCTATGCCATTTATGAAGCATCTAGAGCGTCATTCCATGGTTTCTGATGGCACGACCGTGTCAAAGTGCACGAGCCGTCTAGAGTGTCCTTCCCGGTTTCTGATGGAACGAGCCGTGCCAAAGTGTATGGACCTTCGTTCGGCCTTCATTTTCCTTAAAATACTAATCAAAGGCCTTGCTGGATGGCATGGATGGTATCCTTGGCCTCATTCCATTGGAAAGAGCTATGGCACGGGTCGTGCCAAGTTACAAGGCCCGTGTCATTCTTCAACTTTTTTGGAACTTGCTCTTTCTTTGCCGCAACTATCTAATTTTGCGTTTAGACTTGTGGCATTCAATCTTCTACCATCATTGCGAATGACCTTCTAAAATCTATGGGTAGTGCTTAGGAGCGATTTTAAAATGAAGCTCACAAAAAAAGGACTAAAAATCCATTAGACCTAAAATATGCTACAAAACGAAGTATTTTGATACGAAAACTGAAAATGGTTATCTAAATCACTTATGATGTAAAAGTACCTAAATATACCAACAAAAAGATAATAAAAGAGATGCTTCATAAATTACATGCACTTGACGTCTCATCAACATCTCATGAATAATAGTCAAATAATAGTGAGGTTTAATTAGATTTATGGTTTTAAATTAGTAATTACAAAAAGTCGACTCAATATTGATTTCAAAAATCAATTTGTGAAGGAATATATATTTTAAAATAAATTATAACTAAAAGTTACCTGTTACAATTAAATAGAACATGATAATAATGCAATTGTAAGAATAATATTATTGAAACATAATCTGAACCAAAATCTAATCAAGTATTATAATGACTTGATACAAAATGAACCAATCTGAAATATATTAGGGATGACAATGATGAGGGATTGTTACAAATTATGGTCTCTCCATATCCATGTCTACCTATAATTTTCATACCCATATCTTCCCTACCACACATGGGAGATATACCATTGAAATTCACATCCATCTCATTGGATATTTTATAAAATCCACTCCCGCCCATTACTCAAATGGGCTTTCCTACCCAGATCAAGCCCCATTTTAATCACCCCCATATCTTCAAGAATACCTAAAACATGCTTTATTATAATACTAAAAATTTAACTAAAAAAAGAAATCTAATTTCCAAGACTTTTCTCCTCTAGAATCCTCGAGAGAACTACAGTAAATTGAGGAATTTTACCCGCTGATTGGCTAGTATTGTTGCTTTAATATCAAAATTACAACTTGATTTGGAATTTCAAGCAAATGTTCCATGGTTGATTTAGTCCAGTTTCTAACGGTTAATTAGTATAAGTTATTTGGTGAGATAGTAAATTGGATCAAGTTAGGGTTTTTAAGTGTAAGATCGGAAAGGCATATTTCATCATGCAAGTGGTAGAGAACAAGATCTAGCATAAAGTAAGTTATAGTTTTTTTTATTACAAGATGTTATGGTAGAATTTACAAGTTTAATTAAGCAAACACTTGGATTAGTGAATGGCTTTTGGAATTTGAAAAGGGTGCAGGTGTATTAGAAGTAACTCCACTAGATTTGGGGAGTTAAGTAGGAGTTAATTACATATATTAGTATTAGAAGTTAAGAGTTATAAACCTACTGGGCGACAAATCGACAGTATTGTTCAATTTCTTTTCCATCAGGGTAATGTAATCATGAGAGGAATAGGAAGAGTTGATCAACATGCAGAAGCGTTGCATATTCCAAAAACTGTTTTGTTGCATCAGAGGAAAACCCATTCTATAAATAGAAGTTCATTCAATGTTGGACTAGTGCCATTTATTACTCATCAGAAGCTAATAGAGAATACAAACAGTTTAAGCACAAGTGATGTTGAGTCCTTAGATTTTGCAGATGTCATGTACACTTCTCTAGGCTTTGAGTATTCTGATGAGAGGAATGACACTCTAGGTCTTGCAATAGATTTTACTGCATTTCCTAGGACTACCAAGAGAGGAGGAGTGATGAAGCTGACTTAGGAACACATGGAAGAATCAGTAGATGTTGAACAAAACTATCATCTAGGTTACTGGCTAGATGACAGAGAGTTTAGCGTGGCGAGAATGAACCAATATTTTGAAGATTATTTGAATGTAGATGCCTAATTCCTATACAGATTCCAGAATTTCTATGTTGTTAAGTTCCAAACAAGAGAGGAGGCATCGAATGTCCTTCACAGGTCCCCCAATTCTCTTTTGGGATGACTGCTAGCTTTTAAGAGATAGGGGTGGGCATATCATTAAGTATGATTCGAGTGAATAATATGAAGATTAATATTCAAATCCAAGGGCTCCCTTCTGAAGGTTTCACACCAAGAGCTGCAATCAAGGTCGTCCACATGGCCGGAGAGGTGGATATTGATCCAGCCCCGGTTCTCAATGTTAAATATCTCAGTGCTACAATTTGGGTCACACCAAGTGAACCTATGATCTCATGTTCTTATGTAGACCTTGTTAATGGCTCTAGAATTTGGGGGTTTTGTATAAGTTTTGTAGGAGATGTGGAGTCATTGGACACCCTTGTCAAAGGTCTCTAGTTCTAGATGACTTAATTCTAGATCACATACAAGCACAACGCATGGTGCCACACTAACATAGACCATGATGTGAATGAGAAAACTTTTCCCTCCTCTCTAACAACTTATAATCATAGACATACTAGTAGGAATACCACTATTCTTGCAGGATACATGGACTCATGTTTGGAGAGGTACAGGCTCCTCAATAACTTTCAGGTTTAGGAGTGCTTTCTCTTATCAATGGAGAAAGATGATGGACTACCTCAGCAGGCATATTTGGGTTCACATAACAATCTAGATAGCGGGAATGGTGAATAAGGTGCTGGAGGAAATTTTTACCAGAGACGATTCAATCCTTATTTTGGTAGGGATGGACAACACACACCACCGGGACCTCTACCAATGCCAGCAACACTCTGTCAAATGGGGGTTCGTCAAATGGACATTTTTCAAATGACCATACTTATCCACCTATTGATGGTTTTCAAATGATGGATGCTGAAATAATGGAGCAGCAAAATCAGGAGATCATGGATTGGATGAATGCAGCTATACAGGAGCAAGCTTAGGTATATGTAGCTCAAGAAAATCATGGCATCAAGGAAGTGCAAATGTAAGACAATACTGGAGAGCTGTAGAATCATACTAATCAGGTGCTCAATATGGTGACCACTATGGGTATCAATGATAATCCCATTCAGGAGGATATTCAAATGTTTCAACAAGGAGGAGACAAATAAGACCAAGCGGATAAGAAAAATGCAGTGGCAGATCAGCAACTAGCAAGTCAGCCGTAAATGATTCTCATCTCCAACTCTGATGAAGAAGATGATAGTGATTCAGAGGACAAAAGTGTGAACCAGAAAGCTAAAAGAATGAGCAAATGGAAACAACATACTCCCTCCGTCCCAGCTCAAACTGCACACTTTCCATTTTGGGCTGTCCCAGCTCAAATTGCAATTTCTGACATTTGCCAAAAATGGCTAGGTTGACTTGGCCTGAAATCCCTGAAATACCCCTTCATTTGGCTGAAATTACAATTGGGCTTGGACTGATTTAGTGAATTAGAGTTTGCTTTCTCTCTTTCCAAGACACTTTGATTAACTTTACCCACTCCACGTGATTTCCTCTTCATTTCCAGATC
>JAULKK010000002.1:6256094-6268023 GCA_032355705.1 Rubia peregrina | reverse complement strand
TCATAAGGATACAAAAATCCATTAGACTCAACCTAGGATACAAAATGAAGGATTTAGCTACGAAAACCAAAAACAGTTATCTAAACCCCTTATGATGTAAACCTACCTAAATCTAGCAATCTTCCAATAAAAAAGATAACAAAAGAGATGTTAAATGCTTCAGAAAATACATGCATTTGACGTCTCATCACCCACCTATTGAGACTTTTCATTTGCAATCATACACATTTTATGTCTCTCCAGCGTGCCCTCAAACCTATACTTATGCTTAAACAGCCACATGCAACGAATAATATTAGCACCGGGTGGCTGTGGATCTAAGTCCCACCTACCATTTTTAATAAGAGCAATAAATTCATCTTTTTTGTGGCTTTCCAGTTTGAGTCCTGCAGGCCACATATCAGGGAGGTCAATAAAGGATATGTGGAAGTGAAGGATGCCGAAATATTTTATTTGGGATTGGGTTTATGTATCCCGGCCTAGCAATGGGTGGTCATAGAATGACGATGAGGTGGTGTTGGGATGAGTGGTGTTGGATGGTGTGGTGGGGATGATAGATCTGGTGTTGGCGAAGATATTTTTCATAATTTTATGGGGGTGGACGGAGTTTGTGGTAGAAGTATTTGGTGTAAAGTACCAAGGGGAAGAGGTGATGGTCAGAGAATGGGACGTCAAAGTTAGGCATAGAGTTTATCTCGTGTGGAGTGGCAAATAGGAATGTTATTTCATGAAACACGACATGTTGGGAAATGATAACTCCGTAGAAGAAAGAACAAAGCATCGAGAGCCCCTGTAATTGGAAAATGGGCCAAGGTAGAGACAATGGATAAATCGAGGAGCTAATTTGTGTGGAGTGGTGGCGGAGATGTTGGGATAAGACACGCAATCAAAAGTGCAAAGATGGGAGTATGTGGGTACGCACAGGTATATGATATAGATTGGTGTGTTATTTTGTATAGCTTTGGCAGGCAATATGTTGTGAAGATGTGTGGTCATATAAAGGGCTTCGACCTAGAAATGATGTGGTAAAGAGGCATGTGTGAGAAGAGTGAGGTGATGTCAATAAGTGTACGTAGGGCTCTCTCAGTTTTTCCATTCTGAGGAGAAGTTTGTGGGCAAGAAAAACGCATTAACATGTCATTTAATTCACAAAAATTGCCAAAGTACTGATTCATGTCACATTGAAAAGTTTTGATATTAGTATGAAATTGTGTTTTGACCATGGCATGAAATAGCACCAGTTTGTAAGGAGAGTGCGGGTGATGTTGTTAACTGTGCAAAGGGCACTTTCGTCTTTGCTATTCTGAGAAGAAGTTTGTGGGCAAGCAAAAGGCATTAACATGTCATTTAATTCACAAAAACTAAGAAAATGTTGATTAACAGATTCACAAATTCACTACCCATGTCACATTGAAAGGTTTTGATATTAGTATGCCATTTTGTTTTAACCATTGCATGAAATATCACCAGTTTGGAATATGCATCAGATTTGTGTTTGAGAGTATAAATCCAAATAAAATTTGTGAAATAATCCAACAACAATAAATAATACTTAAAACCAGTGGTGCTTAGAGACAGGGAATCCCATATGTCAATATAACTAATATCAAAAGGTTAAAAGTAGCAGTTTGATAATTTGAAAAAGGAAGCTGTCTGTGTTTATCAATGTGACAAGAAGAAGAAATGACCGAACATATGGCTTTGTTAAAAATATAATCCCAACTCAAAGAAGGTCGGGTGACCCAGATGGGAATTCCAGGGTGGAGGTTGGGAAACAACAACATCGAAGGCCTGTGGGCTAGTAGTGACCAGGCACAAATCCCCGAGATTGTTACATCTCATTTTGATTTTCTCAAAAGTGAGGTCCTTTACAGAAAAATCAGAAGGGTCAAATTCCACACTAACAATATTATCAATGGTAATTTTTTTGACAGAAACAAGATTTTTGACAATATTTGGAGTGTACAAAAAGATTTTGAGAAAAAAAGGCGGGATGTGTTTAGGGATGCAGAACATGTACCGACAACTAGAATAGTGCTTCCAACCAACATAAATAGGCGATAAAATGCTTGAATTAAAATGGGTACAAAGGTCAGCAACATTCGCGGTCATATGAGATGAAGCTCCAGTGTCTATGTACAAATTTTTGGACGGTTACTGAAGTAATATGGTGATAAAAGATGGGGATTAATAACTTAAATACCGCTAGAGTGGTTGTTGGGCTGAAATGGAGATTTCCCAGCTACTGGCCCTGGGTCCAATATACCCATTGGCCCAATGGTTTGGCCCGGGTATTGTTTATGGGTAATAAGAACTTGACCCAGGCCCTCCATTTGTCTCCCAAAATTTCCTAGATGTTTTGCAGGTACGGGCTATATGGGGTATTGGCACGACGGTATCGTCCATGTCAACGCCCAGTAGTGCGACGCCGGCGACGTGTACAACGGTGAAGGTCTGATGGTTCCCTAGCGGCTGACTCCAATTTCACCGGATTGGTGTAGCTGCGAACAACCATGGTTGGAGGTGGTGGAGCTATATCTTTCTGTGACACAGTAACGCCCACCATGCCGCTAGTGGCCCTGGTCGGTAGCGGGTGGTAGCACTATTATCCCGCCAGTGGCGGGAGGGCATGCGAGCCTTTTGATGAGCAATTCTGGTAGGATTCCTCATAGGTAAGCATGCTTCGAGCTATAGAAAATGAGGGCAACAATGTCATTTAACAAATGATGCTACTAATGGTGTCTTAGGCGGCAGAGAGTCCGTTGATGAGTTTGAGGATGAGCAGCTGATCACTGATTTTACTCTTGATGTCTCCAAGCTAATCTGCCAACGACTTGAGGTGATGATAGTATGCAGAAAAGGAGGGAAACGATTCTAGATGGGTGTTGATGAACCAAATTTCAAGATCGACAGTTTGTGCAGTTTGATTGTCGCAGAAGATACCTTTGATGTGGAGCCAGGCCTCACAAGCAGTTGAACCAATTAAAATTATTATGAGAAGAAGATTGTCATTGATGGTGTCGTAGATCCAACTGAAAACTATGGCATCCAATTGCTTCCTTTGGCTTCAGAGACATCATCCAGACGAGAAGAGTCGTCGATGTGGTCTAAGAATTTTTTTTGCACGAGCTATGATTTGGAAAAGCTCGGCCCAAGTGTGGTATTGAACTTTTTTTGGAGATCTAGTATAAGCGGTATCTGATTTCGAATGTTCGTAACCGATTGAGCCCAGTGAAAATCGAGCCTGTAGGTTGAACATGTTGTATTGGGGTGGTGGAAGAGTGATTTTTGTCATTGTCAGAAGAGTTGGTTCCTCCATAGGAGAAAGCCATCGTAGCAATGAGAGAAAAATGAGATGAAGAAGGTGAGTTTTATTATGGCTCTGATACTGTATAATTTGGTAAGAATTGGTTAAATGAGTCCCTGCAGAGCTCCATTGATTCTATATCTTTTAATAGATGGTTTGTACAAAGTATAAGTATGAAAAGTATATTTACATCCTAAATACAATATTGGCTAAATCAATTTGTATCAATCATATTAATCATTTGTACTAACAAAAAATATTCATCACACGACACAAATCTTTTCAAACTAAACACATACTTCTACTCATCATCAACAAATCATAAGTTACTAAAACCCTAGCTAATCAGAATATGTCATATGTGTCGAAAGAAGGCGAAAATGGCGGAAATGGCAAAACAAATGAAACCGTGAAAACGACAATACAAATGCGCCATGTATATGACATGTGCTCACGTCACAATACAAATGAAGTCAGAAACGACAAAAACAACAAGTTATCACAATAAGAAATAAAAGCTTTTACCTCGGTTCTCGTAAAAATTGTAACCAGGCGAACGTAGCACATAATTTCCAAACCGCGGGAAAAGAGTTGAGGAACGACAGTAGTGCGATGTCGCACATTTCAAATTTGGAATTAAAAAACTACCAAAAGCATAATCGACATCAATTCGGCTTTTGGCTGTTCAAAACCAATTGCAGTTTTTCCTGCAAAATTACCTAGCATTTTTTCAGCCAGAAAATAGAAGCCAAATCAGATTTACAAAACCAAATTTACAGTAGCCAAATGAGATTTATAGTAGTCAAAATAGATTTACAACATACACCGAATATGATTTACAAAATACACCTAATCGAATTTAAAAAATACACCAAAATACACTGAGTCTGATGAGCACCTCTTCGTTGCGGCTAGTTGCGCGTCAGATGCCTATTTGTCACGGCTGACGGCGTGTCACCTGCCTATTTCTCGCGTATGGTGGCGCGTTGGTCGGTTGTTCGACGCAGCTGGTGGCATGGAAAAGCAGCAGACGCAAATGAGAATTGGCAAACGCGGGCAGGAAAGCCACAGATGTGGGGTGAGAGAGCGGAGGATCTGAATGGAGGAGAGGAGAGGATGGTGGTTTAGAATGGAATGAAGGGTTATTAGGGTTTCAATATTTATAGTACTAGGGCGTGGGTTCATATTTTAGGCTTGATTTACATTGGCCTGAAAATAATCCAAGGTTTTATTCTAATTTGTTCATTAGTATAAAACATTAGGTTAGATTCATTAATTATGTTCATTAGTTTAATTAATGAATCTAATCTATTTTTAATATACATCATGTCAATGTAAATTAATATTTATGTTAAGTTAACTTTAATTTTTATGGGATAAAATAAATATATATTTAATTATATATGATAATTTTTCGTACTCGGCACAAGTAATCATCTTAGTTTATTCTGATTTGAGTATGATAAAACTATGAATTATTTCCTTTAAAAAATTATTTTTCGTAAAAATTGTTATGTATTGTCTTCAATAATATTGACTTTTTTTTATACAAGAAGTATAAATTGATTTATTTTCTTTAAACTGTAAATTGCATAAATGATTGATGGAAAAATAAGAAAATTATATATCTTTTGCTAACTTTGTGTCTTTGTTTTTACATCTAATTTGAAGTTTCTTTGTCAAGTAAGGGTTAACCTTTAATTATTTAAAATCAAATCATTTTATTAGAGTTCATATATGGAAAGTCAAGTAAGGGTTAACTGCTAATTAGTTAAGGTCTAACATTTTCATTAGTGTTTATGCATGGAAAGTTAAGTTGGGGTTAAACCTTGACTATTTAAGGTAAAACCTTAGTTATTAATGTTTATATGCGGAAAATCAAGTAAGGGTTGACCGTTGATTAGTTAAGCTATAACCATTCCATTAGTGTTTTATGTATGGAATATCAAGTAAGAGTTGATCGTTGATTCCTCAAAGTCAAACATTTTCATTAGTGTTTATGTATGGAAAGTAAAATAAGGCTTAACCATTGACCGGTTAAAGTCAAATTATTTTATTAATGTTTGTATATGAAAATTTAATTAAGGGTACCGCTGATTTGTTAAAGTCAAACCATTTTAAGTGCTTATATATGAAAAAGGTTTATTAGTAAAGGTAAAACATTTTCATTAGTATTTATGTATGAAAGGTTAATTAAGTGTTTATCAATTATTAATTAAGCTCAAAATATAATTAAAATCAACTCTTATTCTGTACATCTTACTAAAAGAGAAACTCTTGGCCAC
Source organism: Rubia peregrina (assembly GCA_032355705.1). Lineage (NCBI taxonomy): Eukaryota > Viridiplantae > Streptophyta > Magnoliopsida > Gentianales > Rubiaceae > Rubia > Rubia peregrina. The sequence continues at coordinate 6,262,431 of JAULKK010000002.1, read as the reverse complement.
GTGTAACCCACCACGTCACCTTTGTCACGTCTCACTCTTGGAATTAGCCACATCAGCTTATAAGATGTACCCTATTTAACGTTGTATCTATTCTCCTATTTAATTAATGTACTTTTCTTCGGCCATTATGCTTCATAAGAGATATTTAACATCAATTTTCATATTTACCTTCCTTTTTTAAATGTATTTCATCCTAGCGAACAACAATTTTGCTCATCTTTGGCCTTCTTCATAAATATTTAACACCCACTGTCATATTTAATGCATTTCATCCTCGTCTCTTATTCCATATATCCATCTAATCACTAAATTGGTACTATTCACCTTCCTCGTATATATTTGTCTGTCACCTGTAGTATATAAAAAATAATGAGATATTTCTTAACTAAATTTAAGCTAGCAACCAAATTTAACCTCATAACTAAATTTAATCTTTAAATCATGTTTAATACCATATTAAATAACTATATAACACCCATGCAATGCAAGATTTAAAATAAGTAAATATATATTAATAATTTAATTTATTTTTGAACAAAATTAAAATATAATGTTGTAATTTTATATAAAACATTATTTGGTGAAAAAATAAAATTTATTTATTGATATTCAACTTCGATCATATTTATCTCAAACTCTACGTTTAATTTATTTCATTTGAAAATATAAGCATAAAATCATAGTTAAAAGTATATTTACAAAATCTTTCAAAAATTGAAAAAGAATGGAGTAGCATAAAAAATTACAAATTTATATTTAAGTTTTGTTTAAAATAAATTATATATGTATATTCACTTATTTTATTGTGCATCGCACAAGTGTTATCTAGTTATTCATATACTAATAAATAAAGAGTCTGTCTCTTGAAAGACGGTCTTTCCATAAGTCATAGAAATACCAAGGTTTAAAGTACAAATTAAAAGAAATGAAGATAATTTTTTTGAGTTGCATGAATCGGGTTATAAACTTTATAACTACTACACGTTGCATAATAAAATTTTAATATTGCAACTAAGACATTTTACCTTTTATTATTATAATTAAATTTCATCTTTTCATAAGACTGTGGAAAGAAGGTCTTTCCCAAAAATTTGTCATAAATATAATAATAATAAAAATAATAAAAATACAAAGAGTGAATGTGAATATCACCTAAGTAGGGATATGGACATGTCTGCGAGAGGGACATGCGACATCGGTCATAAAGACAACCGACGTAGGTAAGCGAGGAAGGCGTGCAACATCAGTCATTCATGTATGTGAGAGGGTTGTGCGACGTCCGTCACAAAACAACCAGCGTGGGTAAGAGAGAAATGAGTGTTGTCATTCATGTCCGCGAGAGGGTCGTGCAATGTCGCTCACAAAAACAACCGATGTTGGTAAGCGAGAAAGCCGTGTGAGAGGGTCGTGCGACGTCGATCACAAAAATAACCGACGTCAGTCATTTTATGTCTGCAAGAGAGTCGTGCGACGTTGGTCACAAAAATAACCGACGTCATAAGCGAGAAAGGCATGCGATGGTCATTTCAGACATTCTAGCTCAATTTTGTTCACAACGGACTTTATACCCTGAGTTTTTTAAATCGAAATAAATAATACTTTTTACTTCGTTTAATAAAATAACCAGGGTAGAATTTTTTTTACTTCGATCATTTGACCTAAGCTAAAAAACCAAGATAAAAGCGGTGAAAATAGATGTTTTTTCTTGCGGTGAATAAGGTGTTAATCTTTTGAATTTGTAACTTGGAAACAACAAGAACATCAAGGAGAGTGTAGCGATCACTAATGAAGTCGGAAAATGAGGGTCCTCTTTGGGTTGGGAGGAGCAGAGAGTCCTTAGCCTCTGCAATCGTTTGCAATGTCTTTGTAAGCAACTCTTGCCACAACCTTCATTTGATTGTTGCAGATGGCGTAAGGAGCACGGCGGACAGAAGATCTAGCGTTGTGGATGGCAACAGAAGGTAGGAATGGGCGAGCTCAAGTCAGAACTCTTTAATGATTGCACGATATATCTTCTTTTTTTTGCAGTTTTTAAGATGAACCTCATCCCAATTAATATATTTAATAATTGCGTAATGATCGCTGCCTAAACTTTAGAATTTTTAAAGAAGACTCTGTGAACTCTTTAAACTTAAAACCTGAAAATGTGAGTTAACCAAGTTGGCCGGTGATTTTAACATGATCTCTAAGTTATCTTTGCAGACTGTGCTCAACTCAATTTTAAAATCTCCATGCATGTGTACCTGTAACATTTGACCACCCCTAGGCATACAATTCAAATCACACGGAAGTAGAAAAGCTTTTACACCATTTTTCATTTTCCTCTAAATGATACTCCCCCATTTCACTTTAAACTTCCTAATTTCCTTTTTGAAATGTCCCACTATAAACTTTCTAATTCTAAACTTTCTATATTTAGTCATAAATATGTGGTCATAACTCTTCCTTTTATTTGATTTATATAGACACACTCTCATCACCTATTAAAAAGATGTACTCCCTCCGGTTATCTAACATTGGCACCGTTTGACCACCAGTTTTTACGTGCAATGTTTGACCATCGATAACTTTTGTTATACATAATAATAGACATCATGTGAGACGGCGATGGATTCTCCGTAACGTGTAGTTTCCGAAAAGTAAAATTTTATCGTTTTTCATCAGACACAACAAAAGTTATCGGTGGTCAAACATGACATGGGGGAATGTGAAGAAAAGTGGTGCCAATGTTAGATAACCAGAGGGAGTAACATATACTTGTCTTAAAGTTTGTGCAAAAAGCAATTAGGAAGTTTAAAGTGGGACGAATGAGTACTAATTTGCACACAAACATAAAATGAAGACGTTTTATTGATGTGTTGTGTACAGTCTCTACAGAGATCAAATTATGAACCGTAAACTTCCTCGCTCCACATGAAGAGTCTTATATTTCTATAGCTAAAATAGGCATAGAAACAAGACCTGTATTGTAGAACAAACTCAGAGGGAGTATATGGGTGCCGCTACTGATAAAAGACAAGAAGATGGGACTTGGGTGAAAGAAAATTGGTACTCCTCAAATTTCGGGATAGAATCTAACTAAAACTAGAGAATTAAAGGAGGTTTCCAATCGCCATTCCCTCTGTTTTTTGCTAAGAGGTCTTCCTTTCCCTGCCTTTTCTCTATTTATCCTCACATCTGCCAAACCCCAACTGCAAGACTTCGCTTCAACATCAACTGATATAAGTTTAAAGACTCCGTCATGTTCTGATGTTGCTCCACTTTCAGCTACTCCACTGATGTACTTGACGTATAATGCACGATCTTTGAAACGTTCGAGATCTTCTGGTACCGAACAACCCTTTCACAACCAGGCGACGACACCTATGATAACAGTATGCATAATGTTTCATGTTGAAAATTCTTTAAAGAAAATGAAACCAACCAACAAATTCCAGCGATCCTGACTTCAAAGCATAAGCTAAAGATTCTGCGGAACTGATTATGGACAAAAGCTAAAAGCCATGAAGTGATGGAATGAAAACCTCAAGATATATATCTTCTGGAACAGATTCTTGAATTGCTGCTTCATCAAGCCTAGCCTTGTATGCCGATGAGAAATCCTCGATATCTTTCATACTGGGAGAACCGGACCTGCAATCATATAATCAACAAGTACAAGTTAAGAAACAGTTGTAGAGCAGAAAATGAGAATCAATCAATTATAAGGTAAAGTGAAGCACGGAATCTCACTTATTTGTGAGCCTCTCTATCCGTACTTTTATGCTGCCATTTAATAAAGTCTTGAAAGCATATACTCCTATCTCCCCGACAAATGACTGAGCAACTTCCTCAGCAATCACCAATGCATTTCTATCCCACGTCGTTCCAGCCAGAGACACGCCACCTCCTCCACACCCATCCCCAGCCTTCAGGTAGAGAGCAGAGAGGCAATCAATAAATCTTCCAACTTGGAGTACACTAGCAAAACCAAAGACTAAACCAAAGCTACAAGAAAATTGCCAATTGGAATCACTGGCACAGTGATACGTACACGGGTTTCTTCTTCTATATCTTCATCCTCTAGATAATCACCACAATCAATTGCCTCTGCAGAAATATCACAAATCAGAATGTGCTATACTTCAGCTAATTTTTCAACTGAAAGACTAGTACTACCATAACCATTCAATGATGACCTTTCTGGGAAGATAAAGCACCAACTATTGAAGCCATACCAATACCAGAAAATCTATAAATGCTCAAAGATAACAGCACCATATACTAAGCTTCGGACAATCAAGTACCAACACAGCGACAAATCCCGCCATCGCGCAGACACATAACTTCATTTGTATTCAATAATTACTCATCGACACTCAATTGTTCGAAGTCAGAAAAAATAAATGCAGCTTTCAAAAAATTAGAGTAAATACCATCCTCGAAGTCATCGAGAAACAGTCCTTCGTCGCCATCCTCGTTCTCATTATATTCCACAAACACTTCTTCAACTAGGGAAGGCTCGGGGGAACTTTTCTTCTTTGCACTGAAAATGAAGGAACTACTAGTCTGAAGGACGCAAGCAAAAGGGTAAATGAAGGAACTATTGTAGGGAGCTCTGCAGGAGACGCCAGTATAGCTAAAATTTGTGGCCCTTTTCTCCGCCACCCAGTCCAAATTAGGGCTTAAACTCCATGTCGTTCTCAAGGGGTGAGTAAGGGTTGTATCCATCTTCCTGGAAAATTTGATGTATGAACAATTAACTGATTAGGGGGCAGAAGAAAGCAGTAAAGAACTCCACTGGTGAATGCCTGAATGGTGATTGGGCTGAGGATGGCGGTGTCCTTTGTCCTCTGCGACGTCGTACCCACCAGATTTTCTTTTTCTGAACGAATACCCCCAGGATAAACAAGTTTTTGTTTTTAACTATTCCCTATCTAGCTAGATTAGCACTGCAACATTATCATACTGTTCAAGAAACATGTTTGACAGTTAATATCTTTGCCTATGTATAGTAACAATAAATAAAAATTGTTATTAAAAAATTACTTGTTACGATAAATTGAACAATAACATATACGATAATATTATTGTTCATAAATCTAATCAAATATGAGGTCAAATTTTGACAGAGAATAGTGTCAAAAAAGTAGAAGTGCAAATATAGATGGTACAGAAGGAGTAGCAGGGTTGGGAAAGTATGAGCTACCCACCGGATACCTTTACAATATATTGAAACGAGCATTTGCTCCTCAAGTTGTTTAGCCTTGTATTGTTTTTGTCGCTCGTTTGTGAACTCTTGCTTCCGTTCTAAACTCGTGTGTATTTCCGCTGCATACTCGTTCACGTCATCTAAAGGGTTGGTGTGTTGGGAGCAATCAAGTTGAGTGCGACGTACGTGGGAAACAGACGGTAGTCGTGGTACTCTAGCATGGTTAGGCCACCTAGCATGGTTAGGCCACACAATTAACACCCACGAGAGGGTGACCCGTGATAGGATCTTCTTTTCATAGGTATATGGAAAGACAGTGTTGAATTAGAATTATTAAAAAGTAAAAAAGTTTCAGTTGTGATATTAAAATTTTACTATGCAACATGCAGAAATTAAAAGTTTATAACTCGATTAATACAAATGAATTTTTTTATCTTGAATTCTTTTAATTTGAAAATTAAACTTTAATTTTTCCTAATTTATGTAAAGACCAAACAGACTCCCCATTTTATTGGAAATTTGGGATAAATTTTTATGTAATTTTAAAATTAAGTATTTTATTAAATTATAAACAATAGTCATCTGAGAAAATAATATGAATCGTGAAGATCATCAATTTAGTTAGAAATGAAATCAAACATTATTGTTCTTTTAAATTATGAGTATATCACCTGCGAAACCGTCTTACCGTAAGACCGGGGGCTAGAGTGAAATAGAGACATGATAAATTAAATCTGGGGCTAAATTTAGAAATATTTCTGGCTCAGGGTTTAGCTTAAAATTTGTGCTAAAATTCAGGGACTGAACATGCAAATAAAAAATTGAAACCCCCATTCTCAACCACTTTTTTTCGCCTCCCCTTTTGCCTCCCTCCTCTGTCTCTCCCCTTCAACTGAACTGCCTCTGCCTCTCTCCTTCTCCGGCGGTGCTGGTGATGTCCTCCGGAAGCTCCAATTTTTCTTCGATTTTGCTTCGACGAACCAGCGCCATTCTCGTCGTCGTCAAATTTTGATTTCTGGCAGGGAAAGTTCTGCTCAATGTATTGCCGTCTCCAATTGCAAATTGAAATCAACGGGGGAGAAGTTGTTGCGATATTCATCATCGTTAGGGCGCTGCGATGTTAATCGTCGTTAGGGTGCTGCCATG
>JAULKK010000002.1:6236506-6247647 GCA_032355705.1 Rubia peregrina | reverse complement strand
ACAACATGTAGTAGTCATAAAGTTTATAACCCGATTCATACAACCCGGAAATTTTATCTTAATTTGTTCTAATTTACACTTTAAACCTTGGTTTTTCCATAACTTATGGAAAGACCGTCTTTTAAGAGATGCACTCTTGATTATATATAGTAAAAAAATAAAATTAGTAACATATTACAATATTACTAGGTTATTTTTGGACGAATTTGATTTAAGTTAGTCAAAATGACTTTCATATCCCTAGTTGACAGTATCAAGCAAACAATTTATAATATATGGTGCTTGGGATAAGATTTCCATCCATCCAAAAACTTGTTTGACCGAAATAATCATATATATATATATTATCCATATGAATACGTATCTAAATTACTCCACCCAATCCAAATTAAATAAAAATATCCAAAATCAAATCAACATGAACTCGAGTATAATTATTTTAGTAATATATTTAGCACAAAAGTATTAAATCTAATCTGTTATAAAATAATATAAAATGCATAAAGGAAACAGAAAACATTCAAAAAATTTAAAAACAAATAATCACCTTATGACAAAATATATAAGCAAAATTAAACTTTCATTATAATCCACTCAAATTTAAGTATGAATAAATATACTCCCTCCATCCCAATAAAAATGACATACTTCGAAAACTACCCAAAATAGCAAAGAATATGTTGTTAGAGTATCTCCAATGCGGAACTCATTTGGGTGAATGTCGATTACCACATAATACAAGGAGACTCCCAACCAAAATAATATCTACAATGTGAAAGTCATTTGAACCTCGAATTTGATGTTGATGTATTGTTAATTGACCTCGTACCGACCTCACTTGGAGCCTCCAATGGATGTATTTTTCGGGTTGCATTAATCGGGTCATAAACTTATAACTACTACACATTGCATAATAAATTTTTAATATTGCAACTAAAACTTTTTACCTTTTTATAATTTTAATTCAACCCAAGTTACATAATTATATTTGATATTAATATATTAAAATACAAATTAATAATATAGTGATAAATTATGATAAAAATAATAGTGCACGTGTATTAAATAGTTTATTTAAGAATTTAAATATTATTTAAATTTGATAATTAAATATTCATTTTATTTTAGTTTTTTACTATGCAATAATAGAATTTGGACATTAACGCTATCAAGTGTTTAAAACGAAATGAAATACATTTTAATTTTTTTTATAATTACATACACTTCATAAATATAATAAGTACAAGTAGTAATAATAGGTGTTTATATAAAATATTAAAATTATTGATTAAATGTTTGGTGGAGATAAGAAAATGTGTGCAAGTACAACTTTAGCGAAGAATGTTTCTAAAACCAAACATCTTTAAATACGTCATATCGCAGCCCTATTACAATTTGACATGTGTCTAAGATATTCACGGGAAACACTCATAGCATTAAAGATGCTCTTAGATTCCCACAACGTCCTCTTTAAATTTAACAACTTTCACACTGGGTCCACCATTTTCTCATAAAATCTATATTTTTTTCACAATTATTCTCTGCCACCTCAATTTGCATAAAAAGAGCGAGGCAAAATTAAATACGTCATTTTTGTTGGAAGGTGCAGTATCTAAATTTTAATTCTCTCACACTCAAGACAAGCCATGAGAAGTGTTAGTCATTAATTGATTGACCATTTCACAAATAAAGAGGTACAAACTACTTATTAAGAAGTTGTTCTTAAAACTCCACAATGATACTCCTTAAATAATGATCACAGTTATACTCCTTAAATAATGAGTGCCCCTAGTAAGAAAAGTGGGTTAAGGGATGACTATTGTGGATGCTCTACCACCATACCAATTTAGATGTCACTTCTATTTTTCACAATTTTCAAGAATAATCTTTAACAATTACATTATTAAATATGGTGTGATTAAAATTATAAAAATGAAGTATTTTAAAAATACTCGTTTCAGCTAATCTACCAATATCTTTTTTTTCCGTTTTTGAAATCAGATTTTAAATGTGAAATTTAATATTTGATTTAATTAAATATATTCACTCAAAATAAGTTGAATGTGAAATTTAATAATACATTTTTATTTTTAAAATTGAATTTTGTTTTTTTTTCCCTCAATTATTTAATATTTTGTGAATAAAAAAATTCCCAGATTTTTTTAAAATACGAATTTTTAAAACACTTTTCTGATTTAAAAATAAATTTTCTAAATTTAAAAACATAACAGATTTTTCAATAAATAAATAAATATATAATAGGGTTTTTATGAGTGGGACACGTGTGGCGCTATATGGCCGACACGTGTCCCAGTCTTTGGTCAAAAAGGGTAGGCCGATGGAAATGGGTAGAGCCCCAAGTGCAGCAAGGTCATGCCCACGTGAAAGCAATCATTCCACTGATTTCTTAACCGGTTCCTTGCTAAGAAACTAGGGTCGGACCAGAAACCATCACTGTGGGTGTTTTCAATTTCTAGAGCAGTTTTTTAAAATTAAGAAACCACCACTGCACATGCTCTTAATTGAACTGTTGGTGCTTAAAAATTGAAGCATGAGAGGCCAGGTCTGCAGTCCGTACTTCCACAACCAAAATCAACTTTCGGAAAAGGCATGGGCTTTGTCCTTCCCCGGGCCGGTTTTCTTCCAACATGCAGAACATTTCATACCCCTCCATTGTCAAATAACACAGCGCACCATGGCACATAAAAAATCTTGTCATTTCCTCCTATTTCTTAATATATCAAGTACTGCTAAAACTCAACCACCAGTCCTCGCCCAAAACCTGCTCACCGCCTTTCCAACACAAACTTGATAGTTTTCCATTATCACACTTACTTATGAGATGTAGATGACCCATTCTTCCAAACAAAATGCGTATCCACGACCCATCAAAAATAAACACCAGCCTGTAAATGTTTGAGGGGAAAAAAGTTTATCTAAAATTGGTACATTGAATGAAAAAATTACAGCTAAGTCAAAGCTATTCAAGATTCAGTCGTCTTGTGATGCCGATCCACATAGGCCTGCACAAATGTAAAGCCATTATTCAGGGAGATAGTTACAACAAAAACCACCCACAACTTGCTTCTTGCTTTGAATAGTGAATACGTAACACCTAAGCACTCAGCTCGCTACAGATGGTAAAGTCAGATGTAAAGACGCAAATAGATAGCTTGTGTATACCGATGTAAGGTCCAGATTAATATGTTCTAGCATATAAAATAATTCCTACAGCTCAAGCTCCCCCTTCCACTCTCACTGTGAATCCAAATGGCTCTACTATTCCATTAATTTCAGCTCAATGCACTGCATGAACGTCGTATTTGACACAAGGGGTATACAGTTTCCACACAATGAATCTCTAACTTAATGAATCATTTAATTTGTAATACTCGGAATGCTAGTTCAATTTGTTGGAACCAGAACAGAAGGAAAAAATCATTCGCGTTCTCAGATAATAGAGCAGTGTATAGGATTATCTCAGAATGAAAAAGGCTAACCTGTACAAGCTTTGAAATTTTAGCCTTCGCATGTGACAGATACTGATCTATCTTATCTTGGGTCTTCGGGATGTGATCTGCTTGAATTGTACCTGTCACCTTATCGACCACCTTTTTCACAATGCTTTTGTGAATATCTCTGCTCATTTTGCCTAATTTCCAGGTTGGCTTGAGCATCTCCTTAACAGACTCTACAAGGGCATTTTTAAACAACCGCATGTCCTTATCATCCTTATTACCATTACCGTTCTCTCCCTTACTACGAGCCTCTTCACTTTCTTTCAGAACATCTTCTTTCCCTTTTCCAAATTCTGCAGAAGAATTAATACTCTTACGGGAGACATCTAAAACAGAAGGTGCTTGCTGCTCCTTCTGTTCTGAAATTGCAGGTGTTTCCCGCTCCTTGACTTCTGGAACTGCAGGCACTCTGTGCTGCATGAGTTCTGATATGCCAGGTGCCTCCTGAAGTTTTGATTTTGGACTGTCAAGGGTATCCTCAGGTTCGATACCATCACCAGACATAGGAGAAAATTGTTCAAATGGGATATGGCTCTTTTGCTCAGATGAAAAAACAGACTTTTGATCACTGCTTAGCCCCCTCAAATCCCCCATAGGATTGGGCTGCATAAGTACTGTAGGTTGCAAAGTGGTCACCATCCCTGCAGAATTAGTCGAGGGATTTAATGAAGCATGCATAAGAGTATGTGCTTGTTCATTTATATACTTCTGGATAGAAGATGCTGCAGTTGGATTACTGAAATATTGAGCAACATGACCATTAGAAGGGCTATTGAAGAAAGATTGGTGGGCTCCAAATTCCTGCATCTCTTGCGTTTTAGCAGCTTCAGTCAGATGTCTCTGGTGGTGATTTTGGACATTCAAAGATGCGGGTAAAACCTGACCAGATCCACTTAAGTCAAAACTCTTTCCATCTGAAGGGCGAGAACCGAACATGTCATCACCTGAAACCAGAGACAGACTGAATTCCAAATTCCCAACACCATTTTGACTGGGGCTCTTTCCAGACATGAAGTCTGGCTTCATTGTGCTTCTGAATTCCTCCAGATCATCACCATTTACAGTTTCTAAATGAAGAAGCTGGCTAGAATCTCCTGTTCCTGTAGTCCTAGCATGCAAACTTGCAGAGATGTCATCTAGCTTTCCAGATTCTAAACCTGGGGATATTGGAGTTAATTCTTGTCTGTCATTTGAATTTCCTGCAACTATAGATTTGATAGCACCCAGGTCTCTACCACTATCTTCTTTCCACTCTTGATTAGGAAGAAAACTACTTTTCTCAGAAGCCTTCTCTTTCCGTTCTGGGCTCCCCCTGGTTCTGCCTTCAGGATCCCATTTATTGTCAATCCTCTCAGATAGACCTGCACTGGCAGTACTTTCATTTGTATCCAAGGGATCACTCCATCTACTGCCCTTTGCGATATCTGATTTAGTCAGAACTTCATCCCAATTAGGTCCATTCCACACTCGATTCTTGGCTGACGAACTGTGGCCTCCACTTTCATCATGTGGTCTTCTTTCCTGGTCACCAGTGGCTGATTCATCATGAGAGAACCAGCAGTTGTCTCGGTTGCACTTACCTACTAGGAAGTACTTGCACATGGGCTTCCCACTTTCACTTCCTTGATGCTGTCGGTCATGACCAGATGATGCACTCCCAACCCCTTTAGCAACATTGCTCTCACTAGACGCAATATGGTGGGAATATCTACACGCTGAACCCCATTGACACTTGCCTCTGACTAAGTTCTTACAAGGAATGTTGCTGCCTCTGCTTTTAATTCTGGAGTTATCATCCCCAGGTTCTTCACCATATCTTGCTGCACGCCCAGGTTCCGGTCTACTTTTCCATCTAGCTGTAACGTCATTTTCTGAATGCCCATCTACACCATCAGTATGAAGAAACCTGCATTGACTCCCTCTCCTGCAACCCCCTGCAGCAAAATCCCTACAGATTCGATCTGACAGGACAGACCCACTTTTATCATTCCACCTATGGGACTCACGCCTGCTATCATAAAGGGGACTGCGGCTCCTGGTCTGATCCCTTGTAAGATTTCTGCTCCGGTTCCTGCTCCTGCTCCGACTCCTGCTCCTAATACCATCGCGGTCACGATCCCTGCCCCTGCCCCAGCTTTGGCTGCGGCTTCTACTTCTGCCTCTGTCTCTACTCCTACTCCTGCTGTCCAAGAACATAACATTAGTAACAGGTCCCATTACTATTAGAGAAAAAGAAGAGGAAATGCGGCTGTACTTACTAATTGGGATTTATACTAGAAGAAAATACATCAATATAACTGCCAGAAAATGATAAAGATATGGGGAGCTCATAATGATTCAGAATACTATGTAATTTTTAGCCACTACGTCAGTAAAATGGCATTTTGTTTCCCAGCATCTAAAAAAATCACAAGTAAAATAGCACGAGACCATTATGTTAACAACCTTTTTTCTGCGAAGCATAATGACAAACATCTAGGTGTCACAAATCAGGAACATGCATATCGATACTAATAATGGAAATTGATTCAGACCTATTAGAGTGAATTGTTCCATACTAAATTGTAAAAACTGCATAAATTCAGACCTATAAGTGTGAATTGGACCATCATCACGGGATTCATCGCGTTTTTTACGGGCCCATCCATCAAAACCAGGTGACGTGCTCCTGTAATAGTTCTTATTCAAACCCTGTTCCCTTGTTTCAGGTTCAGTCAGTCCACCTTTGTACGTTCTTTCGCCAGAATAAGCTCGATCATTGGATATCAAAAGATTATTGTCAACTCTAGATGATGAATATTTGAGACTATGTCCAATATCATAACTTGAATAGTGTTCTTTCCCAGACCAAGAATTCCTAGGGTTCCCATCTTCTCTGTCCCTTGAGGGCTTGTGTCGTCTAATTCTCTCATCCATACTACAGCATATCAAGGTAGGTCTGTTTCCTGTGTTCTTCCACCATGCAGCATGATCTGAGTGACAAGCAAAGAATATAAGTTGATATGTACAGCTGATGCTTATTAGTCTAATGACCAACTTCTTCTTTATGTGAAACGGCATTGACCTTCATAATGCACTAAAACACAAGAAATAGAACTCAATATACCAATGTGAAGAAATGATAAAAAAACTATCTGTATACCAACAATGCATGCTTTTCTTTTACCAAGTCTAAAGTAGTGGATAACAAATGGTAAAGATATTTGCTTCACATCTAGAATTTAATTCCAAAAGAACATGTGATTTGTGCATCTAATGAGTTTTCCCTATCATAAAACTCTTCAATTTCATAATCCCAGCCCCGCAATGAAGGATAAAGGCTTGGTTGTCATTGCCGTCACAAAGGAACTTGGAAGGCCTTGAGAAATCAACCCAGACTCCAAGTCTTTAACCACCACCCAAACTAAAAGCCACAGATTCCCATAAATTCAGCCACAACATGGGAAGCTCTCAAGGAAGCAAATCCATTATTAAATTCCCCGTGATATCACTCAGCACTAAATTTGCTGTGCCGTTCACCACAGAAAAATTACAAAATTCATGGGATCCTGCATCTTAAGGCCATGCTACATCAAAACGAGGCATCCAACATCAAAGGGAGACAGTATCATTTGTGAAATGAGAAGCCATGAGTACATTATACAAGCCAGGTGACTTTACAGGCACGCAATGCAGCCAACCAACAACAAGCAGTCTACATGTGAAATTTGATACATAAAAAAACATTAAGAGAATGTATCGTATTCCATAGTTTCCATTACCCCACTCTAACAAGTGCATAAATATAAAATATTGAAGCTTTCGAACCATGTTTAATCTGCCTAGCACATTCGAATCAACACATTCCGCTGTAAACAACACAAAATTAAGAATTGAGCAAGTTTTCCAAATATTACGGCCGCAGAGATCATCCAGACTAATCAGAATACTTCAAGTCAACACAAAACACCAATCATTGAAACTAACTTAGCCAACCGCAAGTATTCTTAATTCGCAATAACCTAAAATAACTAAAACCCTAGACAACTAGAGAAGCTTATCCAAAATAACACCGCCCAAGAAAACCAACTTGAGCAAAACGAATAGAAAGTTTAAAAAGGGACAGTCTTTCCACATTGTATGCGCTCGAGCTCACATCCAAAACCCCAAGAAAACACAAAAGCAACAATCTTTAGCTCAAACGTAAAACCCTAATTGATAAAGGCCAAGAACGAAGAACGGAAAGCGAAGAAAGGGAGAGAAATAGCAGAACCAAACTAACCAGGTAGAAAGGTGCGAAAACAGATACGACGACGACGGCGGCGGGGTGAGGGGCGACGGCGGGGTGAATAAGTTGTGAAAATCCGAACTCTCTCAGGTCTCAACACTGCCGAGTGAGGGAGGGGGTCGAAGTTTGGAATTTTCCACCAATTATTATTATTACTACTTATGTTTGTGACACTTGAAAAGTCATCGGACTCCAATGGATAGGAAGAGAATTGGGGAGTGAAAATTTGGGTTTTGGGGAAATGTTTGACGGGATTTATTTACGAGCGTTGGATTGGGTGAACAATGGACGGTCACGATTCGGATTATGGAGCTATGTGCGGATCGTGATCCCCGCATCTTTTTCTTTGGCCGCGGGACTTAATTTTTGTGCTTTCTTTGGTTGCCGCTTAAACAATAAGCGAAAATTTTAAATCAGGAGCTTGTGCTTTTGGAAATGCTTTTAAATTTTTAATACTCCCTCTGTCCCAGTCTATTTTACAGGGCAATCATTATCACGTTGTTCAAGAAATATGTTTGACCGTTAATATCTTCATTTACGTATAGTAATGGTAAATAAAAATTTGATATTTAGAAACTACTTGTTACGACGAATTGAACAATACCACATATGATAATATTGTTGCTCGTATATCTATTCAAATATGAAGCCAAACTTTGATAAAGAATAGTGTATGAAAAGCAACTATGCAATTTAGGATGGGACGGAGGGAGTAATGAGCTTCTTTTTTCCTAGGAAAATAAATACCCTCCATATTTCTATAATATTGATACACTTTCTAATTTGAAATGTTTATTATATTCACTTTTTTTAGTTAAGTGCTAAAATAACCATGACTTTAGGGTAAAAGTGTCAGTATAACTCTGCAATTTCAGAAAGTGTCAAAATAACCTTTGACTCGTTTGACTTTTTAGCCAACTGATTTATTACCGAATTTTAAGGAAAATATTATTTTGCCCTTGAATTAAAAAAAGTTAAGTGCTAAAATGACCCTGATTTTAGGCTGAAAGTGTCAATATAACCCCACAATCTCAGAAAGTGTCAAATAACCATTGACCATGTTGAATTTTTAGTCAACTATTTTTCTGTCGGAATAAGGTGAAAATATCATTGTACCCTTATTTTAAAAAAATGAAAAAATCACAAATTATGAAATGACATCCTTGCCCCTTACTTTATTTCTCATTTTCTCCTATTTTCCTCTTGCATTTTCTATTTTCCCCCATGTTTTCTTCCCTCTCCACCCTTCTTCCCGCTTTCTTCAGCCCAAAAGCACAGAAACTGAGGCATTGCCTCACCGCCCTTCATCTCTGCAATCGTCTGTCTTTCCTCATCGATGTCGTCATATTTCGTTCCTTGTCTGCAAGCGGGCGGCGAATTTCCTTATTTTGCATCTTTCCCGACTGCTTCACCCCCTAAAATAAGGCATCATCCGAAATGGTAATCTCTCGTCAATATGTGTTGGATATTTCCCCAGTTGACATTTATTACCTATGATTTCCCTTGTGGAGTTGGTTTTGTTCATTGTTTGATATTTAAGGGTAACATGTGTCATTGGGGGTGAATTCCCTAGGGTTTTTATAGTTTTTAGAATTTTGCATGTTTTATTGTGATTTATGGGCTCATGGAGATGTTAGGGTTTGTTTTGCTTGGTTGTGTTAGGGTTGTTTATGGTGTTAAGCAGGGGTTGGTTGTGAAGTCCTATAATGGATGGGGTTTAGTTTCATTTCATGTACTGTCAGAACAAGGGGACTTTTTTTCATAATTTTTGTTGTGTTCTGAATGGTTGTAATGTTAGGTGGTTGTTGTGGATTTACTTTGGTGTCTTTTTTAGATGTAGTTGTTGTAATTTCCTGCCTTCCTTGTGGCTTTTGTATGTTGTAGAGGCATTCGGGTATTAATTTCTCAAATGTCCATTGTGCTGAAATAACCTTCATTTTATTAACTATTTGCTGAAATAACCCTGTCTTTATATCGGAAATGCAGATATAATCCTGACTTTATTGACTACGTGCTAAAATAACCCTATATAACTCTGAGGGGGTATTTCGCACACAATTTTTTAAATTTTAACTAAAGGTTATTTTATTCATTTCCTTTTTCTCTTCGCCGGAATTTACACGGTCATCGCCGGAATTTACACGGTCAACACCGGAAAGATAGAGTTTGGGTATATCAGCACAATTTTTCTAAAAGTTAGGGTTAGATTGTCACATACAATAATAAGTTAGGGTTGTCTTGACACTTTCTGATATTGCACGGTTAGATTGGCACTTTCAGCCTAAAGTCAGGGTTATAAATGTAAATGACTCTTTTTTCTTCAATTCAATTCAATTCAATTCAATTCCAATCATTCATATACTCCCGCTGTTTCATTGGATGTGACACACTTTCTATTTTTGGTTGTTTTTGTGAATTTGACACACTTTCTTTATATGACAAGATTCTTTCAATTTCATCCACTCATTATATTTTTCCTTTCTAAATTCAATTTCATCCATTCATTTCATTCACCTAAATCCAAGCATCTAGAGTTATGGTGACACATCCAACGAAATGGAGGGAGTAACATTTCTTAAATTCTAACATTCAAAAATGATTTGTGAAGAAACGGGTCCACTACTTTTTAGTACTCTCTCCGTCCCAGGTCAAATTGCACAGAATCTTTTTCACGCTCATCAAGAAATTTGTCTAATCATTAATATGTTTAACTACGTATAATAACGACAAACAAAAAGTTACTTTTAAAAATTATATGACGAATCCAACAATATCACATACGATAGTATTATTGCTTATATATCTACTCAAATATGCGGTTAAAGTTTGATAGAGAATAGTGTCAAATAGTAACTGTGTGATTTGCGCTGGGACAGAGGGAGTAAGTGCAAATATAAATATTTTAATGATTGTAAGTGCAAATATAATCATGGAAGTTGATGTAAGTGTGATTTTACCAATCCTGACATATTTAGGCCGGATTTCATTGAAAAGATTAGAGAAAAGTGCATATGTAATCTTATATAATTACCATAAATGCAAATATAATCTTTTGATAATTGAAAGTGCAAATATAACCATTTCCGGTAACTTTTAGCTGGAATTTTATGAAAAATATTTTTGCCCTTCTGGAAAAAAATAAAAACAAATAATTAGGAAATGTCATTATTTCCCTTAACATCATTAAAACCCAAATACGTCGTCGGACCGCTGACATAATTGGTAGGGTTATATCTACACATTCCTAAAACTGATAGGGTTATATCTACACATTCCTAAAACTAATAGGGTTATATCTACATATTTCTAAAACTAATAGGGTTATATCTACACATTCCTAAAACTGATAGGGTTAT
>JAULKK010000002.1:6223818-6236406 GCA_032355705.1 Rubia peregrina | reverse complement strand
TCTATTCCCTCTAGTTCCAGCACGAGTTGTCGGCTTGCCCTCCATTTTTCCTCCTTCTGATCTGCGTCTCACGTCGTTTGGCACGCCCCATCAGCTAGAACCTCATTTTGCTCAGTATCTCGGTGCACCCCGCATCATTCCTCACACCATGTGCACTTTTATAGACATTTTTTACTTGAAACAACGTGGGCCGTGTAAAATAGAAGGATTTGCGCCTATACTTAGCCAATTTTTGATGTGAAAATGTTACTTGGAGTGCATGGCCGGCACAGTATGTGCTGGAACTTGGTACACATCTTGTAGGGTGGAAGGAGCCATGCCATGAGCTCTTGACACAGGTTGTGTCACTTGGAACGGGACTTGCTAGGCCTCGCCTTCGTGCTGGTCTTATGCGGTCCGTGTCGGCCGTAACTGGTTTGGTCGGCTGACTTGTTTGCTCTATTACTAGTGTGTTGTTGGTCCAATTTGGGAGTTCTTGCAGGTTATTTATAGTGCTCAAGAAGACAAATCCAATAGTGCTACCCTAAAGGGATGATTCTTCTTGGATTTTCCTGTAATTGTTTGCAATTCCCGGACAACAATTTCTTTGTTTCGGACTTGGCCTTCTTGAACTTTGAATCCACCTTTCTTGTTCTCAATTCCATATGTTACCACGCTTTGGATTCAGTGGACTTAAATCTACTACCATCATTTCAATTGGCCTTCGATATCTTCTTCTGTCCTTTCAAATGACCTTCAAATATCTACTACCAACCTCGCGGATGGCCTTCGACAAAATTATAATAAAAAGCACTCACGAGCAACCTATTAATGAGATAAAAAGGGAAGATCTAGGTTCCCATTAATGCAAAGTGTCCATTAGTTTAAATTAAGTCTACAAAACTTGATATTTTGAAAAGAAACTAAAACTATAAATAAACCAAACAAAGTATTATAATAAATATGTTAAATGCATCGGCTAATGCATGCATAATGGTGCACATCAGTGAGTATGTTTGTTTTTTATGAAGCATGTGATTTTTGGAGGAAAGCTAGCAAACGGGGATTCCAACTCATGGACCATGTAGACATACATGGTTTTGGTGATCAAAATGGTGGACAAGAAGGAGAACCAAATCCTAAATTCATGGGGCGTGTAGACGTACATGGCCCGTGAAGCTCACTTACCTTCATATAATACAATCACCATTTCTGCCCACCACCACCAAAATACCACCCAAACTACTTACCCTCAAAACCCTTGAAACACTCTTATCAAAACCTAAGAAGTAACCCTCCAATGTGGCTCAATTCGCTAATAAATTTTTAGTGCATAATTGTGGTTGTGATTGAACTTGCTTTATCATCTGTTAGAGCTAGTTTATTGGGGTAATGGTAGTATCTTCAATAAGTCATTGTTTATTCCACCAAGGGTAGATATTAGTGTTCTATGATTGTGTATATGCACTGTGGACAATGCAAGTTTTAAGTGTAGGGGGGAGGGGATTGGATAACACTTATGATTTTTAGTTCTTTCTATTTAGCTAATAGAAACTTTAAAGAGCTTTTCTAAAAATTTTGGAAAAAATGATAAAAAGTATAAACCTGACTAAGTTGGAAACCCAAAAGGGAAACCAAGGCAAAAATGGGAAGAAATCCCAGATAGATCGAAAGGCCTTGGTAAAAATGAGGGGCTAGGCCCGACTAGGTTGGAAAATATAGGGAAAAATAAGAGTGTGTATCGAAAAAGGTGAGATGGTGAGCTCAACATGTGTGAATGCTAGGATGCAAACTCAAAAGGGCTCCAAGGCAAAATGAGAGAAATTGAGAGAGAACGAAAACTAATTTGAGGATCTTTCTACATTATCCTTGGTTGTTTCTAAGTTAAATCTCGAGTTATCCTTAGTTACAACCAAGTTGAGGATCTTATGGATTATTCTTGGTAATTTTTTTGGCAACAACTCTTGAATTTCTTTTATTGGACTACTCGGAGGAGTAGGCTAGCTCAACACTTATCATTTGTACTTACCTTTTTCTTAACAATATTTTGGGTGGTTAGGTTACTTTACCATCTTTGATGGGTGTAAGAGTTGTGAGATTCTTACTTGTTTGGGGTAACTAAGGTAGCTTGGGAATAAGTTGAATGTATTGGCTAACTTCTTTTTGCATGCCTCATTTTGCTTAGATCTTTTCTCATTTTTGTTTGCTCGAGGACGAGTAAAGGTTTAAGTGTGGGAGGATTGATGTGCACCTTTATGCATGCTCGCTAATGCATTTGACACATTTATTATCATCTTTGGTTTCATTGATTGCTAGTTTTAGTTAGGTTTACACGACAAAGGGTTTGGACGACCACTTTTGGTTTTCTTGTCTAAATCTCGAGTTTTGTAGACTTAATTGAAGCTAACGGACACTTTGTATTCACTGGAACCTATATCGTCATTTTTAATCTCATTAGTAGGTTGCTCGTGAGTAATTAATTTTTACTATCTTTTTGTAGAAGGCTATCCACGAGGGTAGTAGTAGATATTTGAAGGCTATTCACATGGGTAGTAGAAGATATCGAAGGTCATTCGCAATGATAGTAGTAGATTGAATTACATAGACTCCAAAGCATAGTAGTAGATGGAATTGAGCCCAAGAAAGGTGGATTTAAAGTTCAATAGGGACTAGGAAGAAAATGAGGGATTGTTGTTTGAGGTTGCACGGAGTTCTGGGAAAGAATTGAGGAGAATCCCTTTAGAGTAGCACCAATTGATTCATCTTCTTGAGCGCTATTAAATCGACTACAAACTCCCAAATCGGATCAATGGTTCACCCATAGCGGAGAAAACAAGTCAGCCACGGGATGCACAAGGCTAACACGAGGGCTCGACCTAGCACGTCCCATGTCAGGGGTCCTTGGCACGGCCCATTTCACCTAGCACAAGTCGTTCCAAGCCCCAGCACGGGTCGTGCCATTTCCAACCAGCTGTGTGCCCTATGTCTTCTTTTCACTCCAAAATTCAACTAAGTAAGGGCGCGAAACATTTCATTTAACATGATCCGCGTCGTTTCAAGTAAATAATGCCAAGACCAGCCCACAAAGAGTGAAGAATGACATGTTCCATGCTGAGATACTGAGCAAAATGAGGTTCCAGCCAATGGAGCGCGCAAACAACACAAGATGCGGATCAGAGGAGCAAAAATGGAATGTCAGTCGACGGCCCGTGCCGGTTGACACGGGCCGCACCAGTATGAGGCTGGCATGTGCCGACACGAGGCCATGGACCGTGCTAAGGCCGACGGCTAGGGCCGGCATGAGGAGGGTCTCGGCTGGCATGACCCGTGCCATTTTGTACAACTCGTGCCGTTTGCGGCTGCTAGGGTTTTTGGCCTATTTTGGGTCTTTTTCAAGTCCCAATTCCTTACTTTTATGTACATGAGCCTTTAGTATTCTAGGGTTAAAAAAATTAGGCATAATGTAGATTGTATTTCTCTCGCTAGGTAGAAGGAATAAGAGAGCCCTCTCTCTCTCTCACTAGAGTTCTTCTTCTCTTTCCTTTTCTTTTCTTTCCCTTATTTTCCTAGATCTATGGAATTTATCTCAATATTTTCCATGGATCTATTTTTAGGGAGTAGTTAATTTACTCGGGGATAATATTTTTATTCACGCTTTGATGATCATTTTTTGAGATTTCATAGATCGACCTATTCTATGTGCTTTTGTGTTATTATGTTGGTTTGTTCTTAATATTCTTTTGAATTTCATGATTGTCACGCTTAGTTCGCACACACCAAAGTCTACTTTCATGTTGTTGCACTATTGCCACACCCCCGGGAAGGAAACCTAGATGTGTTTGGAGTAACGATGATCTGGAACCGTGTGTGTATATGTGTGTGTGTGCAATTTGTTAATGTCACGATCGACCATGCTCTAGTTAGCTTACTATTCATTCCGAAGGGTTGCAGGTAGAGTTAGCTAAAGTAGTAACTAGGATTACCTTTGTAATTCTTGAGCTATCGATAAGATGCCTAATTCCTTTGTCTTTGTAGGCTTAGGGGTAGTGTGTTCGTAGTGTTCCGCCCGAGACTTAATCAGACGAGGGAGAATCAGACCTGCACAAAGAGTCATTGTTGTGGTTGCACTCTCCTAGTTGTGGAGGCGAGACCGATGGAAAATTTAATACACACACCCTTATGTGACATATAGAGGGAAGTTTTGACCATCGTCTGCACTACGTGATACAAACACTAGAATAGGCTTATTGTTATATGCGATGAAATCGATGATCGAAATGACATTAATCATGGTACACAAATATTCCTTGAGTGCTAGTCTATATAGTTTATTATTATGATTGGGAGTTATTAGTACAAATCCCCACAATAATTGTTTTACCTGCATTTTTTATTCCTAACATGTGGTCGGATTGATGACCCGATCAAGGTTGTGTATAGTTAATTATTACATTCCTAACATATCTGTGGATGACCCCAGTACTTACCACTATTTACCATTCTTGGTAGTGTAGTAGTAGGACCAGAAACAACATATAAATTTGTATCTTTGACACCCTCTCTCTCGGCTTAGTCAATCTGCCGTGAAAAGGTTACTTATTAGCGACGCCATGAGAGGGTGTGTTAGTTCTTAATTTGGTTTTCTTGAATGAGCACCATTGGCTCAGAATATAGAAAGGCACGTGTTAAAGGAAAAACAGTGGGAAAGACAGTCGCTTAACGCGTGAAAATCTCATTTAAGTGAGTGAGAGAGATAAATTATTCTCCATGTTCGTTGATATAAAACATCATCTCTAAGTACACAACGATCGTTTTCACCAAGGGAGAAAAAAATTGGTCATCGGGGAAAACTTGAATCCATGGTTAATGGGAACCCATTCGTGGGTATCAACAAAGCCCAGAACTCCGATCAGTCTCCGGTGGAGGGAACATCTAATCATGGGAAATCCTGCCGCGTGGGTGGAGGAATGGGCAAAATCCCACTAAGAGGGGACATTGACCTCCTTAACTTGTAAGTCATCTTGGGATTTGTAATAAAGAGGGGACATTGACCTCCTTCACTTATAAGCCCTCTTGGCGTTTTTGAATAAAATAGGAGGCATCAGTCTCTTCATGCGATATGGGTGCCTTTTGCTGAATGAATAGGTGTTGAAATCCTTAGAAACTATCTTCTTGGCACATTGATTAACACTTGTTTTAATTTGGCCACTGTCCGCCTCGAGCTCTCTCTGTCCTATGTTCCATCTCCCCTCCCCCCGAGGCTGATTTTGGCCAATTTCGATCAGAAACTTGAGAACGAGAGGCTAAGTGAAGCCAATTTAGAGCAAAGGCTTGAGAGGTGAGAGGGCTTCGGGCCAAACTTCAAGAATGAAAGGCTGTTAGGGTAAAGCTCAAAAGTGAGAGGCTGAGTGCACCCAATTTTGAGTAGAAGCTCGATAATGAAAGTCCTTTGGGCCAAAACTCAAGAATGAAATGCTGTCTGGCCGAAGCTCAAGAGGCCCAAAACTCAAGAATGAAATGCTGTCTGGCCAAAGCTCAAGAGTGAGAGGCTGAGTGCAACCGATTTCGAGCAGAATCTCGATAATGAGAGGCCTTTAGGCCAAAGCTCGAGAATGAAATGTCGTGAGGCCGTAGCTCGAGAGTGAGAGGTTGAGTGCAACCAATTTTGAGAAGAAGTTCAACAATGAGAAGCCGTCAGGCCAAAATTTAAGAATGAAAGGCTGTCAAGCCAAAGCTCGAGAGTGAGGGGCTGAGTGCAGCCAATTTCAAACATAAGCTCGATAATGAGAGGCATTCGAGCCAAAGCTCGAGAATGAAAGGTTGTCAGGCCGAAGCTCGAGAGTGAGAGGCACGAGTGCAGCCAATTTAGAGCAGAAGCTCGATAATGAGAGGCCATCAGACCAAAGCTCGAGAATGAAAGACTGTCAGGTTGAAGCTCGATGTGTCCATAAAGGTGGATTCTGATATTGAGTCTTCAGCGTCTTAAGACTCGTACGTAAGGCCTGGGGCAGGTGTCTAATGCTAGTGCTTAGTATCCGAACCCTATGCCAATCTGGCATAATAATAGCCACCCGACCATGCAATGTAGGAAAGTTTTAATGCTCATGTCAACGAGATGATGGGGGCAAAATAGGTGTGCCGAGGAGGAGATCAATACCTTGCAAGGGGTTATCGAAGCCCACACTACCGTAAATGATAACCCTCACTTCATTGACCTCAGAAGAGCTATATTATTGAGGCTCTCAAAGAGTCTTCGAGTTCATGTTGCTAAGATCGAAGATGGGATTGACCCTTATCAATCGGTAAGTGATGCAAGTGTTTTAATGGTCATTTCTACTAGTACTAAAAAAACCTCAAAGAGGCCAAATTCTCGCAAATCCACGGGCCTTCAAATGCCCAGTGGGAGTGCGCGTATGACTCGTGGATCTTGGATTCTGGAGATCTTGATGGGAACACGAGTCGCGGTCTAAGTATAGGGAGATTAGCTGCATGGGCCAACATATCATGTTATCTGTTGTTCGATGTGTTGTAGCGTTCATATACATATTTGTTATCGAGGTATGCTCGGAATATGGCCTCGACTAACTCTGTGGAGTTTTGCGTTTACCTTAGCCACCGTATCAGAATTGACGTAAGTGATGATAGTGCAGCGCTAGGCGTGCAAATGTAGAATAGACCTCGTTAATTAAAATGTAGCGCTAGGCGTACAAACTAGGAGCAAAATCGTTCAAGATGTGGCGTTGAGCGTATAAGTCACTAGTCAAATGATTGGATGTAATGCTGGGTGTACGGATTCTCATTAATGATTCTAGAGTCGGGGAGAATGTCCTTGGATTTCCTTTGGTGATTTCCCTAAGGTGGGCGACGCCGATCAGAGTCGCAGCAACGAGCTCGAAGGACAATGCCGAAGGAGCCACGACGACGAGCTCAAAGGAAATGACGGCAAACCCGATAAGCTATAGCGGCTAAAGATAGGGACTCTGGTGGTGAGGCGA
Source organism: Rubia peregrina (assembly GCA_032355705.1). Taxonomy (NCBI): domain Eukaryota; kingdom Viridiplantae; phylum Streptophyta; class Magnoliopsida; order Gentianales; family Rubiaceae; genus Rubia; species Rubia peregrina. The sequence continues at coordinate 6,229,432 of JAULKK010000002.1, read as the reverse complement.
GCTCGAGACAAGATTTCTGGTTTTGCCTTGAATATGGAGACAAAAGTTGATAACTAATTAGCGCTAGAGTTTATGCACCAAAAAATAAACATTTAACCAGTACGCGTGCATCTCAGATGCTGGGTCTTCTCCTTCAGCGAGATGCGTGAAGTTCAGCGCTAGATGGACTGCACCCTCTGGTGTCCTGAGATCTGCTGGAAACGCGCGCGAAGTGCCAGGGAAGACCATGGGTAATCGAAAACGCACCGGTGAGGATGAAAAACTGACGGCGATGAGGTGGAATCTTGCTGGAAAAGAAGCGGAGCTAGATACGGTGATGAGGCCGCTACACGCTACTTGTATTAATTTGGATCTCCAGAAATGACATAATATCAATTAATGCCCTTGAATTTTGCACCGTCAGTGACATTATATTGGTGTATAATTCTGGAGGGAGGCTCTAGAATTTAGCATCGGCGATGCCGTAACTGTCGAACGAAGGGAGTCGCCAAGATGGAAAATATAGATTCAACCGTCGACAGTGAAGGAAGGTATTGGCTTTTTGAGTCCCAGCGGGCGTGCCAATTGTTGCTACTAAGAAGCCGATCAAGCGGTGCTGCCTGTCCCTTCACCGTGACCTACTGAACAAAGTCCCCATAATCTTTCGGGGGAGAACCCCTATGTTGTATCGAGTCGGGGACGGAGACATATACGGGTACGGATACGGGTACGCGAAACGGCAAAACATAAATATTTTGAATACGGGTATGACAAAGATTCGTAGTAATGTCTTTGATAAAAATAAGATAGTGGTATTTCTAAAATGTTCTTTAACAAATTAGAGCTAGAAATTAGTATATTTTTTAAGCAGTAATAAAATAATAGCATAGAATTAACTCTACTTGTGTTCTTGGCTTTCTATTAGTAGTAAAATTTAGGAATCAGGATGAAAACGTTTCCTAGAAATACCAATCAAGTATCCGATATCGGGACGTCCCCGGTACGTGTACGTCACCCTGGGAGCCGTCCATGTGCAACATAGGAGAACCCTACGATGACAAAGTCATCCCCCAATCTGAGTAATGATGAATAATAGTGCATAATCTGTAATTGTAGACATACCTTGATATATACTCTCTCGGTCCCATAACTAATTGCACAATTATTTTTTTAGAGTCAAATTTTACAAACTTTGATCGTTAATAAAAATAAATATATATATAATAAAAATATCATGTGAGATCTTGTTAGATTCATCTAAACGCCTATTTTAAAATATCATTTTTATGCAGTATTATTATAGGTAACTAAAGATATTTACAGTTAAAAAATACCATGAAAAATTAATTGTGCAATTACTCATGAAACGGAGAGTATACTCTAGCAATTCTAAGGTTTACACTGGATCATAATACTCTTTACCCCAATCAGCCTAGGTAGGCCCAATTGCCAATATTATTTTGACTACTCATTATTTGACTCGTGACTTATTAATAATGTACCACTCAAAACTACTATGTATCATCAACAGCCATTTCATTCTAAAGTAAAATTGGAATGCATGAAGAAATTTAAAACCGAAACCACTGAATCAGTAATAAGACGAATCCTTTTCTGAGACTTTGGTGACATGTACAAGCCGAGAGGTTCAAAACTGATGCTCCCAGTGCACACACTAGCCTATACCCAGGAACTGTTCCACTACCACAACTGTTGAATATCTAATGAGCTTTCAAAATCTGTATCATTTACTTATGTATAGTGCTGTTCAAAAAGTACCAGGGACTCTCAGCAGTCTACCTAGGCAGAAGGAAATGAAGCCGTCGGTGGAGTCAATGTTGTAGTTGCATTGTCAGTCCTATTTGTTTCACCCCAATGCCATAGCATGCTCTCCCAGTAACAGAAGTCTTCAAAGCAGATGTTCAATCGAGGGTCTTGAATTTTAATCTTCCAATGACCATCTGAATAGTTAGCTTTCTCAGCTTGTCTGCGGTCCCACTCCAGCGCCGCCTTCTGCTTGGACCGGAGCAAGCAATACTTGTGTAGATTTTCAGGCATTGCATCATGGACCTTCCACCACGTCTTATGAGCGACATTACTTGCGAATTCTTGTTGTTTGCCCACGTTCCAGTTGCAGTCATAGTCCCGGAAGCATAGCCATGGTTTTAGGCCTAGATAATGAATGACATAAAGCACTGGAGGATCAGCTCCAAAGAGAAGCGTTTTCCATTCTTTGACTTCATCTTCATCACCAATCCAGAAATGTTTCAGAAAGTTCATTTGTCTGGGAATTCTGTGCCACCATGTGAAGATTTCATTAAGGTAACCCTGGTCCCCACCATTGTATGATTCGATCTCATTTATGTGATCCATTAGCAGCTGGAATGTGGCATTAGATGGCTCTATCACCATCACACCTGAATTGAACAATGTAGCATTATTCCCTATAGCAGTTATTTCAGGCATTTCAAACAGGAAATCAATGTTGCGAAGTATCAACAGATCAGCATCAATGAAGATGATCTTGTCGTAATCAGTCAATTGCCAGAGCCGGAATTTGCTGTAGTTCCACTCATTATAAGCATCCCGTTCCGCTTTGGGGTTCCTAATTCTCTCAATTGTCCTTATCTTCCACCCTGCAGCTTCCAAACCTCCTCGGTGATATTCACTAATTGAATTATCAACAAGGATAACAAGATCCCTTGTTGAACCTGCCATTCGAATGCTCTGAGCTACAGCAACGGCACCACAAACATAAACATGCGCAGAGTGCAGGATTGTTGCATAAGCCTCTCGAGGTGCATTTTCAGTATTCCAGGACTCTGTATCACAAAATCATTTTAAGCTAACCCTTCAGAATTGACTTCAGAATTCAAACAGGCTAAGAACATTTCATGACAAGTTCATGCCAAGATCACAAAAAGTTTAATTTGATAAGCAACTACAATTCATAGTTAAGAGTTTCCAACTTCCATGTCCAGAAATAACAGCAAGAACTAGAAATGACAGTATTGAAACTACATCTGAGTACATCAGTGTGTGGAAGAAATACTGCATGAAAAAACCTGATTCAATGCACACAAATCTGTAAAAGCAGTAAATGTTTCTTGAAGTACTCAAGAAAAAGGTATGCCCAAATGTTGAACTGACCTTTAGGCTTGAGAGGAACTGAAAGCTCACATGATCCGACTGGAAGGTCAAGCTTTTCTCTCAGTGTGTTCAAATCGGGCTTATACAGCCAGACATTACCTTCACGTACAACTAGCTCCTTGGAAGTAAAGAGATTTGGTGTTGGGAAGCATTCAGTAATCAGAAGAACATGCATTTCATGAGAACCCTTGGAAGTGGCAGCAAGCCCAGCAGCAGCAAGCTGTAAATGCAAACGAGCCACATCTCTGGTCCATTCCCCCAATTTGTTGCAGGGAAGCTTCACAGCCATGAAATCAATGCGCGGTTTACCAGGATGCTGAAGTTTTGGCAAAGTAGGGCATGTGGGAACCTCAAACTCCTCCTCTTCATCAATCCATTCAGGATACAGCGTCTCCCAAGTGACATTTCTAGGAGCACACTCAAGGCTCAGAGCAACATGCTCCGTGTCAGGAAAGAAACGCTTCCACTGATCAATCTCGCTCCCATGGAAATTAAGCAACCCTATTCCCTTGTAAACATTACTATCAGCCAACATATCAACAGCTGTAGACACTTGGTCCCAATTAATAGCCGAAACAGAAATGTAGCGCGCATCCACATCCACCTCTCTTTTCCATCCACGGATGAAATTCACCCGGATCCTGAATACAACACGCGTCACACGCATACAACAAAATATCGCACAAACACTAAACGCAACAAAAACAGTATCAACTCAAGCAGGTGCGCAATGAATAAGGTGTTGTATATGAACAAGCTACCTAGAGGCAGAGGCAATCGATTTATCGGCATCGTAAATTGACGACCGGGAATCTAAGATTGCCAGAAATGCTCCAAGCAGAAGGAGACCTAGCAACAGCTTCACAATCGCATTCCTGCTGCTCAAACTCTTTTCTTGCACAGGACTGTAAATGATCTTACCCACCCCATCTTTTTTGGGAGATTTACCCCTTCTCTTGAACATCTCCGCGTCGCAGCTACAGTTAAGCTTCAAAAATCATCATTCGATCAAAGCTCCAAACACAAAAGCAAAAGAAAAAACACTCACGCGCGCGCACACACAGAATCCCTCTGTAAATTGAGCTGCTCAAGCAAAGACTCAAAAGCGCGTGGCAAACAAGTCAGAATAAACTAACCTGGGCGAAGAAGAAAACGGCAAAAATGAATCAGTGGGAAACCGTGCACTCTTGTTCTACTTGTTAGCACAAATGGCAAGAATTAAATGCTCTTCATATTTCATTGCACAAATGGATGATAATTTGATAAGGAAATAGAAACTCTTTCCTAGGAAATGTTATAAATGATAATTACCTTATAGAATTAGTTATAGATGGTAATTTCCTTATACACTTGGAATCCTAAACCGGTTGGTCTTTGTTCTTTGTAGACCTATATATTGTAACTCTCATCATTGATGAGATGTGACATTGATGTGATATCAATACACCATTAATAAAGTACTTTATATTTTATCATAATTTTATTGCTCCGAAAGTAAACGGTGTGGATGGCAAAACCACTTCCAACCCACTCTCGTGATTTTCATTCATTAAATAATCAATTTATCTCCTCCACCTCACCACTTTAAACCACAACTAAAACACTCCCTTTTTATCTCCACAATGGTGAAAACCACTCCCAACCCACTTCATGGACCCTACTTGATTCTCTCTATCCTACTCATTAATTCTAACTTTAATAATTAATTCAAATATATTTACCTAACAAAATAAATTTAAATGTGAAATTTAATAATACACCTAATTATTGAATTGGATTTTATTTTTTGAAATATCATTTTTGAAATTAATTTTAATTTTTAAAATTTATTTTATGAACCATAATTAAACAAAAGAAATATACATATTTTTTTAAAGAATGTAATTTTAATTTTTAAAAAGATACAAATTTAATTTCAAATTTTTAACGAAAATAAATAAATTATGCCTCTGCAGTTTCCATGCAAAAATTAAAAGGGAGAATTTATGCCTCTGCAGTTTCTATGTCCATGCAGAAATTAAACGGGAGAACAGAATGGGACACGTGGGCAGGGCCGTTGCCTATGCATTTTTTTGCAGAAAAGGGACGTTCTCTTTGGAGAACTTGGGCCCACGGATTGGATCAATTCCAACCAATTTCAGTCCCAGTAAAGTCATGTATGATCTCATGGATTATTTGATTGACAATTTGTGAACTTATGGTAAATAAGAAAACTTACCATGTTGGAACATACTGCGATAAGCAGTTTTGCGGCAGGATTGCGAAAATAATATTGTAGTGGATTTATTTATGGAAATTGCTGATTATGCAATATTTGATTTAGTCGAATGGAAGCATTATGATTTTATAGTAAATTCCTACATTTATGGAATTGGAATTGAATGAATATTATGGGATATTGGTGATAAGGAAAATCTCTTTATTTATGGGATTTGGATATGCTTCAAAAGCAGATAAGGAATAGGAATATTATGGAGATAATTAT
>JAULKK010000002.1:6181878-6196284 GCA_032355705.1 Rubia peregrina | reverse complement strand
ACCTTCCGTAAACACCTTAAACTAGAGACTTAGGATATAACTCCTAAATCATCATCCTAACTTTCTTACCAATGAAGCATCTATTATTCTTACACAAAAGCTTAGTCTATTACAAATATGAGTTTCAAATGTGCTAAAAGGAGATGAGCACATCACTCACAATGATACAAAAATCCATTAGACTCAGCCTAGGTTACAAAATGAATGATTTAGATACAAAAACCGAAAATGGTTATCTAAACCCCTTATAATGTAAACATACCTAAATCTATCAATCTTCCAACAAAAAGATAACAAGAGAGATGTTAAATTCTTCAGAAAATACATGCATTTGACGTCTCATCAAGCGGCGACAGAGAAGCCTTTCGCGGTGGTGAAAGGAATATCAATAACCTTCACCAGTTGAACCTTTCACAGTCACGCATTCGCCGGCCAAAACATCTCTCTAACAGCGTCAGAGGGTGGAGGAAACTTTATCTGGCAAGGACTTTAGCGGTGGGGTGGAGTCTTCAACGGTGGATCCTGAGTCTTCATCGGTGGAATCGGAGTCGGAGTCTAATGACAAAGTCAAAGTCTTCACCGGCCGAGTCGGAGTCAGAGACTAATGGCGGAGTTGGAGTTAAAGGGCGGAGTCGGAGGGTGAAGGGTGATTGAGAGAGTGGAGGCGAATGAGGCTGATGGAGTGGAAGGAAAGGAGCGGGGGAGGGTGGAGGGTGGCGTTATGATGGGCGGCGGCATAAGGGTGGCATTATAGTGGAGAGGAGAATGCACAAGCACATTTAGAAAATAGCTAAGGCACATATGGGTTTAAGGACAAAATCAGTGGAGATGAAAGACTTAGGAAAATAACTAAAGAAACCCTAGTACCTCTATATAGTTTAGCCCATATGTCCAACAAAGACACCAAATTAAAGGTGGATTTTCAATGAGACCTCATTTAATCAACTAAAAAGTGTCTTTAAAATTTTTGGTTGAGACTTGAGAGGGAGTTCCAAATTCAAAACTCATTCGAATCCTCATTAAAAGTTGTTCCTCAAGAATCGCCTTTGATTGAGTGTCTTTAATCAAGGGTTCTCCACTAGCGGTAGCTGAAATATAATGAATTGAACTGGTAAATGACTTCATATACTTTCTTGTTCTAGATTAAATTGTATGAATTTATATTAGTGGTGGATAGATTTTTTTCCAGTAATTCTTTAGCAATAATTGAACTACCATATGTAATTTAGCAATTAATAATGTTATAGTTTAGTGGGCAAATGACTTTAGTTGCCCATAAACTATTTTCATCGTTCACTTTTGGCCCTCCATTTTATTTTCGAACACTTGGCCCCTGAACTAACATAAGTATTTAGTTGTGACACTTTCGTCTAGTCAAACTATTAAATTTAGCTTTCCTTAACATTTATAGGGGTAAAAATGTCTTTTCCTATTCAACCTTAGGATTCTTTGCAATTCATAAGAATGTTTTCTCGAACTATGTGAGATTCAAGTTGAGATGTCTTCTTTAGCCATTTAGATGTTGTCGACAACGACGAGATATGAGTTGAGATTTATCATGCGCCGCATGCACAACTCGAGAATACATTATTTTGAACAACAAAGAATTATGTGGTTGAATAGGAAAATATATTTTTGCCCCTCAAAATGTCCATTTTATTTTTAGACACTCTTAAACCCTGAAATAACATAAGTGTTAAGTCGTGCACCACTTCCGACTAGGTAAATCATTAAGTTTAACTTTTGTTGACATTCTAAGGGGAAAAAATATCTTTTCCTATTCAACCCTAGAATTCTTTTCAATTCTGAAGAGTGTCTTTTCAAGACTTGCTTGTGATACGTGATAAGTCTCAACTTTGAACTTGTTGTTGTCGACGACATCTGAATGGCTTGAGAAGATATCTCAAATCGGCTCTTGCACGACTTATGAAGCAATTCTTCTAAATTGTAAAAAATTCAAGGGTTGAATAGAAAATATATTTTTCCCCTTAAAATGTCAACAGAAGCTGAACTTTATAGTTTTACTAGACGGAAGTGGCACGACTTAACACTTCTTTTAGTTCAAAGGCCAAGAGTGTTTGAAATAAAATTGAGGGTCAAAGGTGATCGATGGAAATAGTTTAGGGGCTATTGAATTCATTTTCATGTAATGGCCTATAAAGCTCATTTTCATGTAATGCACTGAATTCAACAAAACCAATATGAATAGACTATGTTGCACTAAAATTAAACATAGTTTAAAAAACATTAACAATAACCAAAAACAAGCTAATTTTCATCAAATAAAAATAAGAAGACCTATATTGAACTGAACTGAATTCAATAGAACCAAAAAGAATGGATTGAATTGAACTAAAGTTAAATATTAATAATAGACCTAAGCGTGCTCTTTTTTTAAAATCAAACTAAAAATAGTTGAATTAAACTGAACTTATGTAAATTTAACAAAAGTGAAATAAGTTGAAAGGAATGACTTTATTGAACTAAAATTAAACTTTTTATAATATCTATGTTTTCATACACTACTACAGAGACCCATCCCCCTCTATGACACCGGTCGTTGGGGCCTCTGGCACTGGTATTTTGGGGCCCCAGTCGACTGGTGCCTAAGTAGGGTAGTGCTGAAACGTAGTTACTATGGCACCAATAAAAAAATCTGTGCTAGTAATGTAGACTCAACACCGGTATATTGTACTGGTGCTCTATATATAATTTCAACATCGTATTGTTAGAGCTGATGTTGTTTGTTGAATCATTGTTTAGGTACATTGCCAATGATCACTGGTACTTTCCTAGCACTGATTTAAAAAATAAATCGGTGCCTGAAACTGGACAGGTTATATAACTCAGCAGCGGTATGTCAATGATTTACCGGTGCTCTGGTTTCGGAGGATGTATGTTTATATCACCGGTGCTTTTGTTTTAAAATTGGTGCTTGCTCTTTTCAATTTACAATTTCGTCTTTTAATTTATCCAGGCCCACCCCCAATTGAAAATAATTGAAAATCATATAAGAAACTTGCAAGGAATCTTGAAAAAGTAAAATCTAAACAAGTGGAAAAAAAGGAATTCATTCATATGATATCTTTAGAAAAAATTAAATATGTCCGAAATTAAATACACATGGAAATACAAATGGTCCACATAAGTCTCGAATCATTCAGAAGACATGTTCACCCAAGTTTCACACCATATGTCTGCGACGTTTGTTATCTCCTAGCCACTGTACGCTCCTCTTGCCGGGGGAAATATCTATTGTGTACAAGATAAGTCAACTATTAATTACATGAAAGTAATCAGTAAGTAAGAGTAAGAAACGTTGCATTATTAATATGTCAACCAACCTTCAAAATATCTGTTCAGCACTAGTTCAATTCCATAAATAGGAGACGGACTAAAAGCAATTACCATCCACTGTTATGTGAAGTTTCAACACTAATGCGATTGGAAGGCGACGCCTACAAGTGAAGTATCAAACAGCAGAAAATGAGACGCCCTCAAATTTAATATTAAAGAAGGAGACGGCTTCAAATTCAAAATAGTGGTAATGGGTTGGCATGCACGCCCTCTAACTAATGTGTTTTTCTTTTAATTTTGTGCACAATTACAATTTTTTGAAGATCATGATTTAAAATGTTGAATTTATGGAGTGTTTAAGCACTAAGGAAACATGTTGTGTATAACCATGTAGTTAACATTAACTATGTTTTAATTTTTAAAACACCATGTTAAACATTTAATGTTTAACACATCGTGTTTACTTGGTGCTCATATACTGCAAAATCTCCACATTTTAAATGAAAAGGTTCTGCAAATGATACTACACTTTCTATAATGGAAGAAGCATCAATTAGTGAGAGGGCACTGCATGAATGTGAGCAACCAATACACCACGGAAAAATCAAAGTTCATTCCAAACTAGGCATAAACATCAACTTGAAATCATCAAAAACAAGGAAAATAGGCCTAAAAACTTTAATCTAGTTCATCCTAAATTCAATGCTCCAAATAGCCATCAATCACAGTGAAAGCACAGTGGACACCGCCTCAATACACAACAATACACTTTAACAAGAAACCTTGTTTCCCCTGAAACTTGTGTACTCAATATATATACAATATGATAGAACCCATTACCACGAAACACATACACTATCATCAACAATGACATTGCAATTGTTTGAGGCAATTTAGAGTATATCATAAAAAACATCCCACAACCAACTATATCTCATTCATTTATAGTTCAAACATCACATAGCAAACTATAACAAAATTCACAAAATAAAAAATTCACAAAAAGAACAAAATCTCACACAAACACCCACACATATTAGTGGACAAAAATATGCAGTAGTGAACAAAAATACAAAATCCAAAAAATGAACAAAATCTCACACTATCACCCACGCGGAGAGCATGGTGCGCGTCAGGAATGGTGGTTGGCGTCATCGGAGTCGATGAGGTGCATCGAAAATGGTTGGCATCGTGGTCAGCATCGGGGAGGGCTTGGCGATGGGATGGAGGGTGAGAGGTGGAGGAGGAGGAGGAGGAGGAGGGAGAGGATGGGAAAAGGTAGAGGGAGAATAATGGGAGGCTAATGAGGGTGTGTTACATTTTGGGTTTAAGATATATTTTATACAGGTAAAGTTTTAATGGTTGAAATTCAATCAACTAAATAAATCAATAGTGTAGATGAATCCTAGTTGGGCTTTTTTTCTCTTTCTTTTAAACCAGTGTTGTTTCAACCGACGGACCGGTGCTCATTGACTATAGAGCATCTGCTTGGCGCTACTTCATTTTTTTTCCGCAACCCAAGAGCAACCCGGGAAAAAAAATTCCTAAGTCATTAGCACTGGTAGAATAATTAGCTTTGATAATCCGGTGCTAATACAACATTAAAGCAACTGCGTGGAGCTGCTTAATCCCGACAGGGATTATATTTACAACACCGATGTCTTAAATCGGTGCCAATGATTGAGAAACCAGTGCTTATATTATTACTTTTGGGCTGAAATTTTTTCAGCCCAATCAGTATTGGGCGGGAAATGAATTTTCCGCCCACGTATAAACCATAATTTTCAAATTTTCCAACCCTAAAAACCCTTAGAACCGGTACTTCAGCACACCCAACATGTGCTCAATTTCATTTCTACTTTTGCAATATTTAATTTAAGTTCCTCTGTCGGGGGGAAAGTGTTTTCCCATTGTTTTTAGTATTCAATGGGACTAAAAAAATGAATTAAACATTCAATAGAGCTCTTGTTTTGATATTGTCTTCGATGGATACTCGAAAAACCTCCAGTCAGAACTTTTTAAAATAGCATTGTTGCCCAAATCTAAATTACGCCTTCCTTTTTGTAGCCAAATAACCCCATATTGTGTATTCTTGGGTTATTACATGTTTTAAAATTGAATGTCGTGTTTTAATAGAACTTGGTAAAGCGCTAGTACATGTCCCAGAGTATCTTACTATAGATACAGAACTTTTCTTTGTGAGTTATTTCCACCAAATATTTTTTCATTATTAATTTTTTTTCTAGGAATTGGCATTAGGATCCGATAATGTACGATTGAATTTGAGCGGAATAGAATTTGGACCTCCGAGTGAAGTTTTTCTTTTTGCACTTAGGTCCCTCCAAAAATCTTGGAATTGGAAAAACTCAAAATTGGAGATTTAATAGTGCAGTTGAGTATTGCATAATCATAACTACGCGATTATGACTTTATTCGGTAAATGAAACATCCTCAAAACTTATCATAGAAAACAAGTGCACCTTTTTTAGAATTTGCAGTGTTGCCCAAAACTATGTTTCACATTAAGAATTGATTTGAAATATTTGATTCTTGTTTTTATATCCTAAATAAATGAATTCTAAATAATAAAAAATTTATTGTATAAATTATAAAGGAATAATGGAATTTTATAATGTTTTGTAAATGGAATTTTATAATTGAAATTTTTGATTGTATAAGAATGTCCTAGACTAAATTGTGGAAAAAAGTTTTGTAAATATTAACGAAAAATATATATTGTTTACCATCATAAATTTATTTTAAAAACATGATAATCCTCGAAATAGTGGATAATAATTATATTTCGTTGCAAAATAACGTAGAATTGTTCAAAATAACATAGAATTTGTGAAAATTAAAACCAAAGTATAAGGACAATGAGGATCAAAATTCATGAATAATATCCAACAAAGGCCTCTTCGTTAAAAAATAGTGCATCTTATGAGCTGTACCAACGTCGCTCTGCCCAACGCCTGGGCTTGAAAATGTATGGAAAGGTACAACTGCTTTCATGGCATCTGGGAATTGTATTGAAAAACCTTACCTATGTGGTCGCACCAGGATCTTTGATATTGTGATTCCGCCAAGAGACTTTGTACAAACTCTAGATTCCAAAAAAGGACCCATATTGTCCTGATAATTTTTTAAGAAGGAGTCTGCTATAATCCTACCCATTGGTTGTATATGTCGTGGGTATAGTGGGACACACTGTGTTTTGTGCAAACTCAGAGATGAGACTGCAGAACCTATAACAACCTGATTTCTCTGCACCCTGTCTTAAATCGTTCACCATTCACCTACCTACATTCCATCCCAGTTTCTTTTTAATGGCTTATAGGTATGTTAGCCTCATACTATGAACCTTAGTGTTCACTTTGACGGGGTCAATTCTGGATGCTACGAAGTGGTACCATTCATTCATCTCAGGCGTGAGATGTTTTTTCAGAATCTTTGTCAAACCCAGTTTCATAATAGAATCAACATCGATTCCCGACCTAGTTACCGTCTTCAAGATCTCCCGTCTTGTAGCTTTGTTAAAATCCTAACCTGCATCGGTCTTGAACTGGAATCCAATAAATTCATCTTGCTCGAGGGAATAGTTTCCAACCCGCACAAATCATTTATGGATTCATCGGTCACAGGAACCATTTTCCCATAACATAACGCCTCATACCACTTCGCAGAACACCGCAAATTAACATAGAACTCACTCACTATGCTGAGGTTGAGCATTGGAGGAGTGTCAAAAAATTTCTTCCACACAAGTGCCCATATATTTCAAAGGGTGGAGCTGCTTCGATTTCTCCCCTCCGGGCAATGTCGCCTTGTTTTGTACAATTCTACAATTAACTTTGCCTGCTCCGAGGCAAATCTCTTCTCTTCCGGTTGAATGTTGGATACAAACCTCTTCTCTTGAGGTTGAATGTTGGATTGCATCTTCGAAGCGGAAGGGGATGCTTTGCATGACCTCTTTAGTGGAGTTGTTGGTGTCATATCCTACAATGTTCACTCGGACATTTCAACAAACACCTTCCATGCATAAAAAACCCCTATAGAATACTAGTTTTCATGAACATCAAGAAATGCTCAATGGGAGCCAATAAAATCCAAGACATAGATACATAGTTATTACACATTAATTTTATGTACATGTTACAATATCGAACAAAGTAGTTATTGGAGAGCTAAGTGAACCAACTTTTTTCCAAACCCATTAGTTCGGTTCATGATAGATAATCTTTGTAGAATGAAGAGCAATGTTTGAAAGAGAACTCACCTTATTCATTTGCAGAATTTCAGATTTTGAACCGATGGGGGAAGATTGGTTAGATTTCCTCTCCAAGAATTATAAATGGAAGATTGAAAATAAGAATGGAATGCGACAGTACAGTATGTATTTCGAACTTAAAATCATTTGCACCGGTATGAAGCTCGTAAACTGGTGCCAGAAATTGAATAAGCAGCTGCCCAAAGCTGCTTTGAATTAATTTTTGGGCCATTTCTCCCAACCCGAGAGCAAACTTGTGAAAATATTTCTAAGTACATAAAATCGGTGTTGTAAAGGTAAAAATTGGTGCTTATATGACCACAAAACAGCTGCTTCAGACTGCTTAATAATAACTTTTTTAGATTCATTCACAACACCAGTTAAAAAGGCAATGATGAAAATAAAATACTGGTGCCAACATAGATAAAGGCAGCTATTTCTCCAAAGCAGTTTGCACACTCGAGAGAAAACTGAAAATATTTATGATAAGTACGCATCACCAGTTGAAGAACCGGTGCTGAATTTTAATAAATCGGTGCTTTTTTTTGGAAAAGCAGCTGCTTACAGCTGCCTTGAATGGTTTTTTGAAATCATTTTTGCAACCTGTGACCTAAGTCAAATAATTTATTCTAAGTACATAACACCTGTCTAGAATCCAGTGATGTGTGAGCAAAAACCAGTGTCTTACATGAAACAGAGCACAAAATCTGTTTTTCAGCAATGAAAATATCCCCCTACATGACTAAGTTCAGTACCGGTTTTGTGTTCTAACCAAGACCGGTGCTGATCACACACCATAATTATTATCCTCCATTTTGAGCCCCATTTTCCGGGCACCGATCTTAAGAAATCCGATGTTATAATTTACATAGGCACTGGTTGACTGCATTGTACCAATACTATTATTTTCCCTCAGTTTTTAGGCATCAAAGACACTATTGCACAGTTGTAAACCTTCTCACCACTGGTCACTTGCACAACCTCCATCAGTACCGGTGCTCGTATTTACGTATGCTACCCGTTTCGGGCACCGGTTACCAAATTATAGTGATGATAATCAGTAACAACATCGATTTTTGACATATTTGTCAATGTATATGTGCCTTACATATTTTCAGTACTGGTTCATATGCCTCCCAGGTAATGTACCGATGCCTAAGTACCTGTTTTCAAGTAATGATAGTAGCAATAAATATAATAATCCTTACGTTCTGATTTAATTAGCATATACTAAAAACTTAATAATTAAAATATACTTCAAAAATAATTTGAATTGATTTTTTTAAGAGTTAAAAGTAGTTGAGTTGAGATTATTAGAGGTGAGAAGAGCTGAGATGAGATTATTAAAGATTATTTGATCTAATTTGAGATTATTAAAACTGAGTTGAGCTGAGATTAGTGGACATTATTGAATTTGAGATGAGATTATTAAAGATGAACTAAATGAAAGTAGCTAAGAGGGAGTAAACTAATATAATCCCTATATACTTGAGTAAGTGCCTATATAACTCCCAAATAATTTAAACTACAAAAACAATTCTAACTAGTTAATGAAAGTGTCAATATAACCCTAATACATAATTTCTGCGCGTTGACCGACGTTGATCGCACATAAAATGCCTAACAAAATGCCATTAGGCTTAAAACCTAAGAGTGTTTAGCAATTTTACCCCAGGCTATCAACGGACCGCCGCCGCCCACCACCCACAACTCCGGTCTAGTTCGCCACCACCAGGACCTTGAAAAACTCACCGTTGCAGCCCACCCTCACCAACCCCGGCGAATCTCTCAACCAGACCTCAACACCACCAAACCTCTCTCACCCCAGTCCCACCTCCTTGCACTTCACTCACCCCAAACCACACCAATCGATCTTAAATTCCATCCCCAAGTCACAATAATTGATCTTCAGGCCTCTCCCATTCCACCACCACCTACCCACACCTCATCTACACTTTTTCGACGACTTTCTAGCACCCGGTTTCTCTTGAACCCTATAAAACAACAAACCACCACCACCACTCACTCATTTCCTAAACCACACATGCCACCTAACTCCTCCATTCACCACCGCAGCCCGCTACCACCCCCAGTTCCGCCGCCACCACGACGCAAGGCCACCCCACCACCCCTAGTTTCGCCACCACCACAGTGCGACCCACCACCCCCAGCTATGCCACCTCCGTAATGCGACCCCACCCATTGCCACCGCAAAAACCGAGTCCATTCATCCTTGATGCCATCCCGCCCCGACGACACGTAGTTCTGACGCCGCAAAACCCTGGTCCACCCTGCCCCGACACCACAAAACCCTTTCCCAACCGCGGCGGTGGCGAAACCCCTAATATCGAAGAAATCAAAGAGAAGAAGAAACAATGGAAGGGAAGAAGAAATCAGAGAGAAGAAAAATCAATGAGAGAAGCAATCGAAAAGGCAGCAATCGAGAAGAAGAAGAGAGGAAGACGGAAGAAAATACGGGGTATAATAGTAATTTTAGTTTGTTTACAGTTTTTTATAGTGGGAAAAATATCTTTTCAAGGAATTCCGGATAAAAGTTGTCGGAATGAGTATGTTTGCACTTACACTTATTACCTAAGGTTATATTTGTACTTTCAATTATTAAAATTTTATATTAACATTTAGAGCAAATGACTTCGTTGGCCCCTTAACTATCACGATCGTCCCTTCTTTGGCCCTCAATTTTTTTTCAACACTATTGACCCCTCAACTTGCAGAACTATTGAGTCATGGTATTTTTTGAACACTTTGATCCCTTAACTATCTTAAAAACCAGCTCATTTGCTCATTCGGGAGCCAAAAATGTTTGGAAAAAATAAAGGATTAAATGTGGACGATCGTGATAGTTAAGAGGCCACCAATATTATTTGATCTACATTTGTGTAAATTTTGCAGAATTATACACTTTTCACCGAATAAAAAAAAAAGGTGAACTGGACGAGTCCTTACTCGCTCATCGGGATGTTACTAGCATTGGTTTCGTAGATCCGACGGCTAGATATGGCAAGTGACTCTATTTATTTCACCAGCATGTTACTCTAAGTAACGTATCACGTCGTAGATTTTGCAGAGCACTTCCCATCCCAACCGCCAAAGAAATACCTTTTAAATAAGACGCACTTTTAGGCTCAACTCTTTATTCTTCTTCATCAAAAACAAAAACGAAAAGAAAAACTCTTGCTCCGTATTTCATTTCAATTCTTTGAATTTCTCGCCTTCTTCCTCAACATTTCATCGGCATAAATGGGGTGAGAAAATCAGGTAATTATCACAATTTCATATCCCCCATCTAAATACTTTCATTTTATATTGAATAATTTTTATAACTTTATTTTACTGGAGGTAGGTTAAGTTAGGGTTTTGCCACCCTGTTTGATTCACTGTTTCTTTTCCAATTTGTAGTGTTGATTATCTACCTTGTTCTATTATTTTTCAAGGTTTTGGATTGCTACAATATCATAATTGACATTTAAAGTTGGATTTCAGCTCCAGTTGCCGTTTTGAATTTGATTTGGTGTATAAGTTGTGCAGTTACTGTACCTTTAAAAAGCCCGAGGAACTATATCTAGTTTTTCAAAATGCTGTAAGGTATTTTTATTATTAGAATAAGTTGTTGGGAATTATAAAGAGTGATAAAATATGCTGAATCCTTTTGGGTGGAAGGTTAGTGTAATCAGATAGGGAAAAATTGGAATATCTAGACTTTTTGGGGAAAAACTAAAAAATAAGTTTGTTTCAGTCAGAAGAATCCTCGTTTGAGAAAGTCATTTGACAATGTAGTCTCTGTTTTACTTGATTTATCTATTTTCACCTTCCTGTCATTGAAGATTTTTTGGGAGAAAACATATCGTTGAAAAATCTATTGCAATTTATTATTCTCTTGCCTCAGCTAATGAACGATGTACGATTGATAGCGTTTGATGCAAGCTAATATAGATACTCGAGGACATGGAATGTGAGGATCTGAATTTTTGTGGAAACTGAAGTGGTGGATACGTACCTCAATAGATGTAATTCCCTCCATTTTTCGTCATTGATCATTAGAGATTTCTTCAGACAATGGTCATGCACGAGCTAAGGGTTATAAGTGGATCTTCAGACAAGACTCTGCTTGAATATTTTTACTATTCAAGATGTAGTGGTCTTTTGATTTGAAAATGTTAGTGGTCAGTTATACGTGACTATGACTACAAGTTTTGGTTTGAAAAATAATATATTGACCTATATATATATCATTTAGATGATTTATGCTGCAAATTATTGAGTGAGACTCAATTGAGAGGGGGGATGGTGACTTTTGCTGTTTGAAATTCAATACACTAGTTTAGACACATCAAAGATTGAGAAGTCACAAGATGCTTTCCAAATCCTTAGACATATCTACTACAAATTTTAAGGGAAATCCTTCTATGGGGTAGTATGGCATGATCTGGATCCTTCTTTAAATTTTGGTGCCATGTGACACTCTAGTTTAAACAATGTTTAAGCATTGGGCTTTTTGGGTATCCTTGTTATAGAATTTTAGCTGTGCCAACAATGAGGGAACAAGTTAAAGAGGGTCCTAAGATCTTAATGGAAAAAAGAGAAGGCACAAATAAGAGGATATTTCCTGTTCTCAATGGACTTGATATTTTACATTGGATGCTCCCTTATGTTTATGTGAAATTGTTGATGAACTACCTTAGGGATGATCAAATATCATATCGTGGACAAAAGAAAAGTCAAATTCTGTTCTTCAGCTATCAAAACTATTGACTAACTCTATCAGCATGTGGCAGGGCATCGGAGGACCTGCTTCTGTTCAGCAAGCAAGAGCTGATACTCTCTATTGTTCTGGTAGCAGCAAGTCTCAAGGCATGGATGAAGATACTTCCCTTGAAAGTTCCTAGACAAACTTTCCCATCTATTAGTCTCCTGTAGAAATATTTAGGAGCATGGTCCAATTTGGTTGAGGCTGTGCAAATGGGATGTTAAGAGTCCTGCAATGTGTTGCGAACTGGGCCCTGTGATTTGATTATCAATAAGTCTGATTAATAGTAGAAGTTCTGTTCAGGTGTTTTTAATGGAGGGGAGGAGCATTTTTGTTTCCTTGTTATTTTTGGCCAGTCTGGTTGAGTCAACTAGTGGATCAGGGAGATTTTGGTTTCATGATCTCAATGTTGTTTCCAATGTTGTAGCTGGCTCGTCATTACTCTATAGTTGGGCAGTATGCAGTGCAGGAATATTTGTGTTTGTAGCTCTTGTTCTATCAATGTATCTCATCTTTGAACATCTAGCAGCTTACCATCAGCCTGAGGTTGGTTCTTTAACTTTTAAGTTAATTATTTTGGTTTCTGCTTGTTATTAATTTTGAGGACTATGGTGTCACCTATGAGTTTATCTTTTTCAGTTCTTTGTCTTGTCTGTCAAATTTCCTTTCTTCCACTATGTTTTTTATTTTCCTGAATGAGATGTTTTTTCCCCCTAATTTCGTTATTCCTTGTACCTCAGGAGCAAAAGTTCTTGATTGGACTCATTCTGATGGTGCCTGTCTATGCCTCAGAATCGGTATGAAAAATAGATTGCTGTTACTCATCTCCTACTTTTTCCTTGTGGAGCTTTTTCTCATCTGAATCAAAATTGTATGAAGCTATTTGCTTGGAAACAGAAAGATGGCACACAAATCGTGACTAGTGTATTATTCTATTCTTAAGTCAAATATCCATGATTTTCATCCCATATCAGAAGGCTAGCATGCTTACCGTTAGAGTGGGCTTACAAAAAAATCATTCTCTTCCTGCAATTGAACCTTGTCACCTTTCTTCCTCACACTCTTCCAAAAAAAGTGTGTGGAGATCACCCCACACTCTTCCGAGAAAAGTGTTTGGAGATCACGACTATTTTTTCTATTTCTCTTCTCAAACACGTAGAATAAAAAATTCAATCGAGTTCTTATAACGCAGTAACATTGTTCTACAAGATCTCTCACTATGTGCAGGGGTTCAAACCCAGATAGGCCTAATGCTACATAGGATAAGACAATAGTCGGTCCAGCGTGGGTGTGTGCCTCTTGGCCAGTAAGCACAAGGATACTGTCTCATTTAATGAAACTTGTCATTTACATAAATGTTACAGAAACAGAAGCATCCTTGAAACTCATTAGTTTCTTACCTCCTGGCCAGTGACCACAAAGATACTATCTACATACACTTAAAGCCTGCGATTTTTTTTATAAAAAATCTTGCAACCAAATCGAGGGAAAATGTTACTGAAATAGGAACACTAAACTTGCACTATAACAAGCGACTGAGTACAAACACAACATAATGTCGAAAGCAACAGTAACGTTAAAAAAAGAGAACACAATTTGGGAAGCAAACCGCGCGCGGAAGAAGAGAACCGCGCCCGGCGGTCCGAGAAACCGCGTGCCCGGCGCACGCGTCGAGCAGAAACCGTCGGTCAGCACGGTTAACCGTGCCCAGCGCCCAGAAACGGAGAGGCAGTGCCCATTGTGCAAGCCGCACACCTGTTGTGCGGGCCGCACCGACAGCAGATTTTAGCCCCTTTTCACTCTCTTTTCATGGTCTATAAATACCCCTTCTTCCTCTTCTTCCCCAAGCCCGATTTCCTCACCTAAAACCCTAGTTTTTCTTCCCATTTTCATAGTTTTTGTAAATATTTCATGGATCCTTGTATATTTATGATGGGTTTTCATTATCTAGTATAAATTTCATCTTGGGAGCATTTGGTAAGCACTTCTAGTATGATTTTGTGAGACTTGATTTCTCCTATTTTGTGCTTTGATTATCAAGTATGTCTTGTGTTTCTTGTGTGATTAATGCATG
>JAULKK010000002.1:6159421-6173807 GCA_032355705.1 Rubia peregrina | reverse complement strand
GCGTACACACTGAGGGAACTGCGAGTAAATACACACTCACGGAAAGCTCGATGTTTTACATTCTCTACCTCAAGCTTACCCACGATCAATTGCAGAGATCCCCCACGCTATGTTCTATTTCCAAGTCCCCTTCCAAAGACACATTCCGAGCATGAATACATTGCAGATCAACATTAAGCTTCTTGACCTCCCGGTGAGCCTTGTTGCTCTCCAACTTGGCTTCCAAGAGATTAGAGAAAAATTCCTCTTACTCCAGGTGCATAGCGAGGTTAAACAAATATGTTTTAGGAGAATAAAGTCATGGAAAGATGTTAAATCATGCAAGAAGGAGCGGTAAGGAAAATGGGAAAATACAAAATATTCACACCTCAATGTCTGCGAATGAGCAGCGATCAGAGATATCCACAAAGGACGCCTCATCTAGAGCACTCTCGCTAAACTAGGTGTTGAAGTGCCTGGGGGGAAGAGGCTGAGACATGAAGTTAGCCCAAGCAGTGGTACCATGAAGGAGCTCCCCTTCTGTAGAAGTTTGAGAGATTCCCCAAAATTAGGTGGGGGTAAACCTAGCATGCGGGACAACTAACGGTTAAGGCCCAAGAGGCGGAGTCATAGCTGGCGGAAACACAATCAGCAATAAAAGGACAGGCACAAACAGGGCATCCCATGAACCGTCTCCAAGGCAGAGTTAGCAGATGTCCCAAGAATATGACGACACATTCGATCTAGTTGACGCGTTTCCATGGGGTCAATGAACGAGGCCAATGAGGCTTCCGTTATGGTGATGTCATGGTCATGATGGTTAACCTCCCCCTCAGTGTCATCAGCCTATCGAGTAGGATGGGTCGATAGAGCGAGGTGAGAGAGTTGGGACAAATCCCCAATCATGCGGCCAACGCCATTTTTTAAAAGAAGAAAACAGAAAAGTTAACTCAAAGCATAAAAATATGAGGCAAAACAATGTAAATAAATGAGATAAGCATGGGCCTGTACTCTTTAAATCACCAGGATCCCTCAAAGTGACGACTCAAATCGACAAGTGAGGAAAACAGACATTGTAAAGGAAAAAAAATCACAAAAGATAAAATAAAACTTGACAAACAGGTATTCTAAAGCATAAATAAATTTGCTAAGGTCAACCATTTCCTTGGCACTAGGTTGCGCCCCTATGTCTTGATTGTCCCAGTTAGGAAGCTCCCACGATGAGCCTCAACACCCAAAGCCAACTCCTTAACTATAAATACATATTTCCATTTCTATTCCATATGGGTAGGGATGTAGGTCATCAATTTGTGGCTATCCGGCCAAAACTTTAAGTACATCCAGTTCGCATCCTAGCTGGTTGACAGAATACTCAAAACATTGAGACAATAGGGGGTAAAACCTAGGCCTAAACAGAGAACCTCAAATCCCAGAATGAGTTGGGCATATTTCGAAGAGAGGTGAATAAGGATCAACTCATAATGACATAGGATAGGTTAGATAAAACTAGACAATGAAAATCGAACCCCCCAATTCACTATGGATTCTATGTAGACTAAAACCATACCATCAAGAACGTTTAAAGCCGTCTTGGCATGACCGGGAAGCAGGATGTGATCCTGGAGATCTCCCAAAGTTTACCCCACTACCAGCAAGCATGATCTCACATAGGCTACGTACGTAACGACACTTCCGACCGTCACATTACAGAAAGAGTGGGATTTGGGGGTGGGGTGGTCTAACAGTAGATACCATGATTGACATGAAAGAAAATGAGAAAATAAAGGATGAAAAAGATAGAGAGGGGTACTTGACAACAGGGGTTGCTGATGCTGGAGGATGAGATTGCGAAGAAGCAAAAGGAAATGAGGAGAGAATGAAGAAGGAAAGTGAAAATTTGAAGAAAGAAAGAGAATAAAAGGAGGGGGAGTTCATCAAACCCAATAGACGCTTCGATAAGGTAAAAGACCCTGAAATGATATAAACCATCTTGGGAAGGGAAATTTTTACGCAGAGTACAAGCAAGGCCTCAGGAGGGCGGACACGTGGCGGTAATAAAAATTGAGACGCGAAGATTCGGCGCCCAACACCACTTATCCCAAAAGACGTTACCTTTAGAAAAACACTGCTACAGTATTCTCGCAAAATGTGAACGAACAGCTTCCCCCAGGGCCAAATAGGCCTGACAGGTCAGTCACTCACGAATCTAACCCAACATCCTGCATCTGATTTCTGCAAAGCCTTAGACTGGAGGGATTTAATAAGGTATGGGCTGGATGGCCTAAACCAGCGGCCCAAACCCTCTCAATTGGCCCACACTAGAGGGTTCGGTCTAACAGACAATGGATCAGTCCCAAGTGGCAACAGAAAATAAGTGATGAAACGTGACCCGTTCCATCTGCCACCAAACACACATATAGAACGAGATATCAGAGGGAAATATGTATGTTCACTAATTTTGCTCCTTCCTTGACACGCTTCGATCTGACTTGATCGTCAGATCAGGTACGACCCACGCCCAACCCACCTGATAAATATTTTTACATGTTGTACATGATACATAGGGTCTTAGGCCCAGGAGAAATCATTATCAACCCTTAGAAAGTTGCGACTCAATAGGGTACACCGTTGCTTTGTGCCCAAACAGTTTGTCTCGCAAAATTTGTTCTAATATTAGAAATTTCCATTTTTTATAATTGTAATTAGGTCCCTGACCTTCATAAATAACATACTCTCTTCGTTCCATATCAAATTGCCCACTTTATATTAGGACCTATCTTACCCTAAATTACACACTCTGATATATTTCCATTTTCCAATCATTTGATACCTTGCTAATTTTAACAAATTTACGAAAATGGCATTTGAGTGTTTTCCCCATTTCCTCCTCTCTTTCATCTTCCTCTTTGCTCACACATTGTTTTATTCCACAAAAACCCACTTCCCCTTAAACATCTCATAACGTCTTCTTCTCTTAACTATCTAAGCATGTTCATTTTTCTTTTTCTTTTTTCATCTATTTTTTTCCTTTTTTGGTTCAAAATATAGTTTTTTTTGTGTTTCTATGCACCTAAAAAAATTGATTTTAAGTTTGATTTTTTATTCATGTTTGTTGAGTTATGTAGTTGTGCTTCGATTGAGAGTCAATTTTTGTGCATTTTAATCGTTCATGTCCCAGATCTACCGAGTCACCTTAGCTCAGACCAAGCCGCGGCTAGTCGGACTGAGTCATGACGAGTTGAGAGTTTCCAACCGAGTTGTCACTGAGTTTGTGTGTTTTGCTTAATTATTTCATGTGAAATGCTTTATTGATGTAGATTTGTCGGTTGTTTAGGTGGTTGTTTATTTTCATGTGATATTTTATTCTTTGGTGTTTTGTTTGATGGTGTTGTCATATATTTTTTTCCTATCTAGGCCCTAGTGGTGTCAGACATTTTTTGTTGCTATGTTCTTAGAAGAAAAGGTTGCGGCGGAAAGGAAGAAAAGAAGAGAAGAAAGAATATGGGTTTGGGTTAAAATTGTAATTTCTACCTTTTTAATTTTTTAAAAATTCAGAGGGGTAAAACAGTATTTTCCATCAATTTCGGCCTTAAACTGCCAGAATGGGTAAAATTGCACTTATATAAACTATTTAGGACTATATTTGCAATTCATTTATCAAAATGTTATATTGAGATTTATATCAATTAGGTAGGGTTATAAAAGCACTTTTCTCAAAATTATATACTCCCTCCATTTCACTATGTTTGACACCATAGGTTTATGTGTTATATTTTTACAAGTAAAAATGTGTGGAGAGAATTGATTGAGAAGAGTAAAAAGTTTGATGAGTGGTTGAGAATGATATACTTTTTGCCATAAAAGGAAATGTGATAATCTTATAAAAATACGAAAATGGTAATTGTGTCAAACATAGTGAATGGATGAAGTAAAACGTTATATGAAAGTAGCATTCCCTTCGTTCAACTAACATTGACACACTTTCCTTTTAAAAAATATTCATTTTATTTTGTCACTTTCAATATATGGTACTCCCTCCGTTCCACAACTTTTTGCCTACTTTTTCGTCAACTTTTTCAGGCCATGTTTGATTATAAATAACTTTAATTGCGGATATTAATAGTATATTAAAATTTGATATTGAGAAACTAAGTAGACATAAGAGTCTAACAATATCTCACATGATGATATTAAAGTCTTGTTACTAATTGAAATTTATGATTAAATATGGTTTGAGAAAATTGACAAAAAAATTAGGCCAAAAGTTATGGGACGAAGGGAGTATAGCTTAAAATACTTTCAACCATTCATTTTAGTTTTTCCATTTTTAATTCAATTTACATTGTACATTGAACAAGGGAGTATGAAAAACCAAACTGAATTGACACAAGAAACACGGATGAGTTGTCTCTGGTCTCAATGGAATTTGAATTGAAAGCAAGTAAAATCACTGTAGAATAATTGTGTTGTACTAGCTCATTGATGGGCGGGCGGGAACAAAACGCAGCTGAATTTCAAAATTAAAATAATGCAGAAAGCTAAAAAGGCCACAGTAAGAAGTGCGCTCCCCCAACCCAATACCCCTCTCTGGATATTGTCACTCTTTCCTTTCTAGGATGATATTTTACTCCCTCTATCCTAGTCTAAATTATAGTTGTTTTTTAGATATTATTTTTATTAAAGTTTGGCCTCGTATTTGAATAGATATATGAACAACAATATTATCATATGTGGTATTGTTCAATTCGTCGTAACCAGTAGTTTCTAAATATCAAATTTTTATTTACCGTTATTTTACGCAAGTGAAGATATTAACGGTCAAACATGTTTCTTGAACAGCGTGATAATGATTGCCCTGTAATTTAGGCTAGGGACAGAGGGAGTATTGACACTTTCTCTTTTGAAAAATTCTAAATTATTTTCATCCAATCAATTTACTTTTTATTTTTTCAATTTTACATCCTTCACTCATTTTTTTTTAACTTTGTGCCATTTTGAAGGATGCTAATATTTGAACAACGGAGGAGTATTTAAAGTCTCTGGTTTTGGAGTTCACTTCAATCAACATCACCATTCGCCACATGCCTCTCTGCTCCACAAACTCATAAACATTGTATTCCCTGACATCTACCAAATTCTCTTCCCAATCTCAAATCTCATGTAACCTTGCTTTCGGCTCTTCTGCATCCAGAGGTACATGGTTCTCGTTTTCTTGATAAGTTTCTGGGTTTTTTCCTCTCAATTGTTTTACTAAATTTGTGTGCCTAAATGAACGTTGGGATAATATTCTTTTGAATTTACTGTACTGATATTTCGGCCAAGTTTTCAGTACACACTGTTTTATTGGTTTCTTGTGAATTCTGTGTTTTTTTAATAAAAAATTATAACTTCATTAGCTGTATGTAATAGGTTCCCTGCTCTCCGGAATTTCATAAGTTCCCCAAGAAAGCTGATTAATTTACTATAGTTTGTTGAAGCGGAATCGGGAAGGCGTGAAGTCAGTGTGAAGGCTTAAATCTTGTATTTTATGTGCAGATGGATAAGAGAAAGTGGTTGTGGAAGAGAAGGCATTCTGAGAGGAGCCCTGGCCAAACCGATAGCTCCGGATCCATATCGTCGCATTCTGAGAGATACTCAGATGAACAGGTATCCTCTCGTGCCTCATTTCCACCTCACTCTATGCTATCCACTTGCATTTCTTTCTTCGTGCTCGGTTTTCTTTGATGTTCAATTTTCTTGAATGAGTTGACTATCATGATCAAATGATGACACTAGTCTTATGTCTGTATCTAAATCTAATCTAGGTAGGTATACATGAAAATAAGATAGTTTAAGATTGACTAGGGATTGATGTTTGTACATAAACCTGCTCTAAGATATTGCTCAAAGGCAATCAATTTTCTAGTGTTCAGTTTTTTCCATTGGTTCACAAGGCTGCTGGTCTCAAATTCTGTAAGTTTATGGTTGACCTTCAAGCAATTGTTGAACTGTCAACTATTTTCTCGTTGAATGTAACTAAACCTTTAGGGCAGAGACTCAAAATTATATATTACCCGGGTTACCTACTTGATGTAGTTGAACCCAAATGGTGGGGTAAAAGCCTGGTTGTGGTTGTATCATGGGTTACATATAGTAACATACTTTTTGTTGCAAAAGGAGTAAAACTGGAGTCAGCTTTTGCAACCTTAAACCATAGGGCTTTCCTTATGAGGAGCATCTCTGTTTGAAGTAAGGCAGTGGCTGACTGAAACGTGAAGGGAAACTCCACTAGCAATCCCACTGTAAAAGTGAGGAGTCTAAGTGTTGGTAAATAAAAATGCCATCCAAGAACCAGAAAATGATGATATGAGGATTAACTTTGTTACTGCAATACATATATGTAAAATGGACTGATCCATATCTTGTTATGTAAATATTCCTCTATTCCAAAGTTATAAGACTTCACTTTGTAAAACTTCAATCAGTATTAGGAGGTGGACTATAACTTTGGGTCGGAGGTAGTTCTTTAGAACTGTATCCATGACCATAAGCTATTTACAGAAACTTGACACTTGGCCTGTAAATTCTTTAGATTCTGTTGATTGATCTTTTGCATTATTTCCAATATGGCGCTGCCTCCTTTGACAGTACAGAAATATAAGTAGTGGCCAACTCGAAGGAGAATGAGCTGGGTAGACTCTTGGGCACATGGCCACACAATACATTTTACAATCACTAAGGATGATCTGTATTGCAACAAATTTTTTATGTAAACTTGAGTTCGGTAGTTTGTTAACTTGGGTGGATAAGGTGTATGACCATTTGAGAGTTTTTGCCATAGAAATATTCGACATGTGACTGCTTCGATATTTTTGTTTTCAGAATTTGAATTTTTATGGTACGAGTAAGAGTTACTTTGCATAATTTCTGGTTAGTTTGACCAGGAAGAAGTCAAGGACTCTCCTTATCAAAGCACTGCATCACCAGAAGTAACCTCCAAAGCTGTAGTTTCTGATGACGAAGTTACAGAGAGTGTTAAGAATCTAACAGAAAAACTCTCAGCTGCACTTGTCAATGTTAGCATGAAAGAGGACTTGGTTAATCAACATGCTAAAGTTGCTGAAGAGGCTGTTGCAGGTGTTATTTTGAAACTTCCATCTGTGGTCACTTTCACTACCCAAATTTTGAAAGTTTACTATTTATTTTTTGCAATGACATTGTTTCTTTAAAGTATCACCTTTGCAATAAAACACCGAGGTTTAAATTCCACTAGAATCACAATCTGATTGAATTAGTTGTATTCCTTAATTACTTTTGAAGCCTTATTTTAACTCCATGCTGTGTTTGATTGGCATTATTCTATTTGGTAGGGTGGGAACAGGCAGAAAATGAAGTAACAATTTTAAAGCAGCAGCTTGATGCTGCTGTACAGCAGAGCTTGGCTCTAGAAGTTCGGGCGAGCCATCTTGATTGTGCTTTAAAGGAATGTGTCAGGCAACTGAGGCAAGCAAAAGATGAGCAGGAAGAAAAAATCCATGCTGCTGTAGCTCAGAAAAATGGTGAACTAGAAAAAGTGAAGGCTGAACTTGAGAACCAGCTACTGCAGCTTGAATCAAACATACAGGCTACAATAGTTCATCCTACATCTATAGACCCGGATATTCTACAGAAAATTGAATTCTTGGAGAAAGAAAACTCAGTGCTTCAACTTGAGCTTCTCTCCCGCGACGAGGAAATAGAACTGAAGACAATTGATCATCGAACATCTGTTAGTCCTGATATTCTACAAAAGATGGACTTTTTGGAAAAGGAAAACTCGGTGCTTAAGTTTGAGCTTCTGTCCTGTAATGAGGAGCTAGAACTGAAGACAGTTGAGAGGGACTTGAGCACTCAAGCCGCAGAAATGGCGAGTAAGCAGCAATTGGAGAGCATAAAAAAGGTTACCAGACTTGAAGCTGAGTGCAGAAGGCTGCAAACCATTGTTCAAAAATCTTCAGCACAATGTGATAATAGGTCCATTGCTTCATCAATTTGTTCTGAGACTGTTACTGATGCTCGGCCAGAGAGTGTGGACCATTTCATCAATGGAGTGGATACTGGTGATCGCAAGTTGAGTAAATCGGAGCCTGATGAGTTTGGAAGAAGCCGCTCTGATTCATGGTCATCAGCTTTGATTGCTGAATTGGCTCAATTTAACAATGAGAAGGGAATGGAAAAAGGTCATCAAGTGTCCTCTGTTAAAATTGATATGATGGAAGATTTTCTTGAAATGGAGCGACTTGTTGCTTTACCAGAGCCTTGTGATGAAAATCCTTCTGCTGAATCAGAAACATCTGCATGCAAGTCCAGTTCTGAAGAAAGCTCATTGAAAGCTGAGCTTGAAACCATGACCAGTCGGTTGGCTGAACTAGAAGAGAGATTGGTAACGATAGAAAAAGAGAGAACGGAATTGGAGTGTAGTTTGAGTAACAGTCGAGATTCACTTCAGGCATC
Organism: Rubia peregrina; assembly: GCA_032355705.1. Taxonomy (NCBI): domain Eukaryota; kingdom Viridiplantae; phylum Streptophyta; class Magnoliopsida; order Gentianales; family Rubiaceae; genus Rubia; species Rubia peregrina. The sequence goes on along the minus strand of JAULKK010000002.1, from coordinate 6,165,356 downwards.
AGAAGAACGACTTGCTGAAGCTGTAGTCCAGCTGGATGTTTTGCAGAGAGAGCTTACTCTAGCAAATAATACAAAAGAACTGCTTAAATATCAACTTACAGGGATGGAAATTGAAGCCCGAACTTTAAAATCTGTTGTTGATAATCTAGAGATCAAAGTCCAAAAGGAAAAAGCTCTTTCAACAGAACTGGCAGCAAAATGTGAGGAATTAGAGAGAGAGCTTCTGAGAAAATCACAAGAGATTGAGCTTCAGCAAACAGCAAATGGAAATGGTGACTTTAAAATAAAGCAGGTTGGTAAACCACAAAAGATTACATGCATTTTCCAATTTCTCATATTACCTGAAAGACTGAACTTGCAGCATGAAAAGAATATGCTCATACTCATCCACTCACATGCAAGTATACTTGTAAACATCCTGTTAGAATTGATTTGAATCTCTTCAGTGCATAGTGGCATGCATACTAGAATTAGACAATCAACTGGTGTGTTATTTAAATTGTAGATAATCTTTGTTGAATCTTAGATGCGTTTCACTCTCTTCAGTGCATGAAGATTCAGCAAAGTAATCAATCATGGGCTGACGAGTGCGTTTTGCAGGAGGATTTGGTAGTGGCAGCTGACAAACTTTCAGAGTGCCAACAAACGATTGCATCTCTAGGAAGGCAGCTAAAATCTCTGGCTACATTGGAAGATTTCTTAATAGACACTTCAAATCTACCCGGTTTTTCTGGAAATAAACATCTAGTTCCTGTGACGGGTGCAGAAATGAAGTCACAAACAAACAAAACACTTGCGTTTAAGACTGAATCTGATCTTTCAAGAACTCCAGGGACTTCTTCCAGCCTTTCAAGAAATGGGAACGAAGGTGAATCGCCATCATCATCATCCTCGTCAACATCGTCTACTGGCATTGTAACTTCAGCCAAGAGTAGGAATGGTTTTGTGCGGCTTTTCTCTCGAAGTAAGAGCGGAATCCAAGTAGAGAGTCGGGATAGTTAGATAAGGTTTTAAGGAGAGATTGATCATCTAATTGATTAATAGAGTAGCTGATGGAATCCTGAGCATTTGATTCATGTTACTAGATGGAACCATGCTTCAAGCTGTGTTATAGGTTGTCCTGTGATCTTTTATTTGAAAAACTTGGTTCAGGTTCTTAATATGGCCTTAAAAGCGTGAATGCTGAAATGCGTCTATCGTACTAGGTACTTAATATGACCTGTTTTTCCAGATTTTTTTTTCCCACGCGAGAGATATGTGCCCAGTTTAATGTGAAGCTAAAATAATGAGCATTGAAAAGAAATGCAAAATGTATGCTATGAATCTTACGCTCTAAGGAATTGGAAATCTTCAAAAATTTAAGAGAGTTATTGGAAGGGCGAAGAGTTTCACCATCTACATATGTTCATAAATCATCACAAGATTTTGGATTTGTTGAGAGTTTACGGGTAAAATGGATATATTGAGATAGGAAGTTATTCATCAAATCTCACTTCGCAAGATTTGATGAATAATAATAAGGGAAAAGTGCCAATATAACCCTAATTACTTAACATAAGTGTCAATATAACCTTCAGATCATTTTTAGTGCAAAAATAACTCTAACTAGTTAATGTAAGTGTCAATATAACCCTCAGACCCCATTTTCGGCATTGACTTCGCCGGACCGCTGCCCGCTACCGCCGGACCACCACCTGCTACCGCCGAACCACCATCAAACTGTCGCCCGCCACCGTCGAACCGTTGTCGGACCACCACCCTCCGCCGCAGAACCATTGTCGGACCGCGGCCCGTCGGCGGCGGATGTCGGAATGGGTAGAATTGCACTTACATCAACTAGGTAGGGTTATATCTACACTTTCAGTTATCAGAAGATTATATTAGCACTTATATCAAGTATGTAGGGTTATAAAAGTACTTTTCCCATATAATAATAAAAAATACTAGGTATAATGACTAGTTGTGAGTAGAGTTGACTTAACCTTCTAACAACACATACAATGGTGAAATGGGAGGGGGTTTTGGTGAGTTTTGTCCCACAATGTCGGATTTGGCGAATGTGAAAGGCAAAAATACGACCCGGGAGGGGAGGGGAGGAGAGGAGGGAATGTGCGAATACCACAAAACTCTCCTCTAATTCTTCTTGTGGTGGGTGTCAAAAGTGAGGTGGAGATTTTAATGAGATAATTTATATGTTCTAATCAAATAGTATTGTCACTTTCTAATTTATTTTTTTGCTCAAATGAATTTAAACGGGCAAAACACAATTATCTTAAAAGATGAAATTAAAAAATGACACCAAATTTCCTTAAAAATTCTCTATAAATAGAGATCAACATTGATAGATTTCTCACATCTCTTTCGAATTCTATTTTCCTCTCTTTCATTACTGCACACACACACACACACACACACACATATATATATATATATATATATATATATTAAATATGGGTAAAGTCTTGGGAAAACCCGTCTTCCATTGGCATATGGAAAGACATGTTGAATTAGAATTATAGAAAGATAAAATGACTAGTTGCAAAATAAAAAATTTACTATACAACGTGGAGTAGTTACAAGTTTATGACCCGAATAATGTAACCCAAAATTTTTATCTTAATTTCTTCTAATTTACAGTTGAACCTTGATATTTCCATAACTAATGGAAATACCGTCTTTCAAGAGACAGACTCTTAAGTATAAATACTCCCTCTGTCCCAGCAGAAACTGCATACTTTGACTTTTGACAGTTGGCTCGAAAAATGTTTGACCATTAATATCTTTAACTATGTACAATTAAAAATTATTAAAAATTATTAAAAATTATTAAAAATTATTAAAAATTAATATTATGAAAATACACATTAAGACTAATATAACACTACGCCACATGATAATATCCTTACTTATATATCAATAGAATTTTATAGTTTAAATTAGTCAATTTTGACTAAATGAGTAATATATTTGCAGCTTATGCTGAGACATGAGGAGTATATATTATTTAAAATATGTATATGATGTAGTTAATATTAGATTGTAGCAATATAAAAATTTGTGAAAGAAATATAAAAAGATGTGGGGAAATAATGATGATGTGGTATTGAGTTATGATTGTGGAGTTAAATTGAAGATGTGAGTATTAGTGAGTGTAGTTGAGGAGAGAGTGATTATATTATTTAAAATTGAAAAGTTTGAGTGTTGTGAGTTTGGGGAGGTATGGTGACTAGAGATAAGTAGAGTGCAACTTAACCTTCTAATAACATAAACAAATGGGAGCGTGAGAGATGTTTTGGTTAGTTTTGTCTCATAATGTGGAAGTTTGGAGTCAACTGGAAAGAGAAAAACTACATCACCAGTGAGGAGAGAAGGGTGGAGAGAACTCTCCAAAACTCTCATTCCAATCATACTTGGTGTGGCGCGGATGGTGAGGTGGAGATTTTGATGAGATAACTTATCTACTAGTCAAATAGTAATGTGTCTTCCTAATTTTTACTTTTGCTCTAATGGAGTTAAACGATCAAAATACAATTTACAAAAAAATAAATTTAAAAAATGACACCCATATTTTACATATTATAAGGGGCTTTTGTAGAGGAGATTACACACTCAGTATGTGTTCTTCCAAACTCTCTGAATAGCTATATCTGGTAGCTCAAAGAGCTTGCCACTCATCAAGATGGGTATATCAAGCAACATAAATAGATCGAAGGCACAGGGAATGGAAATAGACCTACGAAGAAGTATTAATACAGAATCAAGACTGGAATTGAAGGGGATACTGAATGGGAATGGAGAAGAAATCGTGAGCAGGAATCGAGATCGGAGTTTGAAGCAGCGCAGGAGGAGATGATGGAAACGATGGAAACGATTCAGACCTTAGAAAGCCAAAAAATCGAAGTCCTTGATACTCCGATGATGTAGGGGGTAGTGGGTAAGAAGCTCAAATTGGATGATGAGGAAGAAGGTGTAGAAAAGGAGAAATTGAGTGCTCTCCAGAAAAAAAAAGTAGGCAGATATCAAGTATTACGATCCATCTAACATAGAAGGGACTCTAATGGGCGAGATTTCAATCGAAGAGGTGAAGGAGAGTGAAAAAAGGAATACTACAATCGTGTGTCAAACGTTGGGATGTAACCTTCCTTTTAAGGTAATGGAAGGCAATTTTTACCGTATTTGGGGGAACAGAGTTTCTAGAATTTGGCTTCTTGGCTCAGGTGTTTACAAGGTCAAATTCATGTCTAAATATTTCTGTGATGATATGATTGAGAGGTTGTAGTGTTTTTTTTAAATAACAAACCTGTTATAATAAACTTTGGTCAAAGAATTTTGATGTAGCAGAACCTGAAACAGTCCCGGTTTGGGTATAGATGTCTGGGTTACCAATTGTGTATTGGAAACCAAGAATTATCTGTAAGATCATCCATCCAATAGGGAAGCCAATTGGTTTAGATAAGCAAACTCTAGACAAAGAAAAGTTTTCATATGCAAGGGTGCAATTAGAAGTGAAAATTGGGGAATCTCTGCATGATAAGGTGTCTAATTTAAATAAGGAAAATGTAATAAAATATCATGATATGATATATATATATATAAGTGGAAACCATTAAAGTCTTCTGAGTGTGGAATGATAAGACATGAACAAGGAGTTTGTAGGAAAAAAGAGAGAGCTAAACCCGAAACAGAGAGAAGGAGAATATATGTGCCAGTAAGTATTCAGTCTTTGACAGGAAAGAAATTTGAAAAAAGGGAGTAAAGGAGAGCAGAGTCTGGGATTGCAAAAATGTGATGAAAACAAGGAATGAATGATGGATGATGTCCTAAAGGATAGAATGAAGACAGATGTTGAAAACACAGACCAAGGATGAGAAAAGGGAAATGTACTCTTCTTCATGATCCTCCCGATGGACGGTAAGATTCTAAGCTGGAATGTGAGGGGTTTAAATAAAATGGTAAAGTGTGGATAGATATGAAGAATTAGTATTGATGAGACGTCAACTGCATGTATTTTCCAAAGAATTTAACATATCTTTTGTTATCGTTTTGTTGGAAGATTGCTAGATTTGGGTAGGTTTACATCATAAGGGGTTTAGATAACCGTTTTCATTTTCGTATCTAAATACTTCATTTCGTTACCTATTTTGAGTCTAATGGATTTTTATTCCTTACGAGCATCTAGATTCTTTTTTGTGAGCTTAATTTGTAGACAAGCACTTTGGAGTATTTTATTGAAAGTCATTCTCAAGAATGATAGAACATTGAAGGCCACGATTTAAAATGTGGTAGAAGATAAAAGGGTCGGAGAAGGAAGACAAAGAAGCAGATGAATTGTGATCCGGAAGTTTAAACTGAGTTCTGGGAACAATCCGAGAAGAACCAACCTCTGAGGGTGGTACCATTGGATTCTTCTTCTCGAGTACTATAAAATTGACTACAAGAACTCTCAAAATAAATTAGCGGTTCACCCGTAGCAATGGAATTTTGAAGAGAAGGCCAATTATTCTGGAAATTGGTAGAAGATAGGCAGAAGACTTGGAACGACCAGTGTCAATTTGACACGGCCCGTGTCAAAGAGCCCAACAACCATTTTATTGCTTTTCTCTTTAAATTCTTAGACTATAAATACTCCCCCCCCCTCTTCTTCCCCGTTTGTGTAAGCCCGACTTGGGCACTCAAAACCCTAGTTTTTGTTCATATTTTCTTAGTTTTTGCACTTCTTCCATGGCTTCTTGTAGATTTTTTATGAGTTTTAATAATCTAGCCTAGATTTCATCCCGGGAGAAATTGGTAAGCATTTCTAGCATGATATTGTGAGACTTGGTTTATCCTATTTTGTGCTTTGATGATCAACTATAGTTTATACTTTTTTGTGTGATTAATGCATGATTTAGACTAGGATGATCAACTAGTTGAAGATTATCAATTGATTATTTTC
>JAULKK010000002.1:6140082-6157096 GCA_032355705.1 Rubia peregrina | reverse complement strand
TCTCACATGATGATATTAGAGTCTATATACTAATTGAAATTTATGGTCAAACATGGTCTGAGAAAGTTAACCAAAAAGGGTGCTATTTATTCTGGGACGGAGGGAGTATCTATTTTACAGAATCAGATCACACACTTTTTTTGGTTGTCATAGTTTATGTGGATGATTTACTATTGTTTGGAGACTCTTTACATGACATTAATTAGTTTAAATCCTCTCTCCATGAGGCCTTAACCATCAAAGATCTTCAGGATGCCAAGGTTTTCTTGGGCATTGAGCTTGCAAGATCTTCTGCTGGTGTTTTCCTCAGTTTTCTAGACACCATGATGACTGTAGCCTAATTCAATCAACACCTTTTGACACACCTCTTCCTCTCACTTTGAGAGATGATGACAGTTCTCCTCTTTTATCTGATCCAGATGTATGTCAGAGGTTAATTAGGAGACTCCTATACCTCAGTTTCACCTGACCTGACCTGTTCTGATCTATTTTGTGCATCAGTTGACACAGTTTATTCAGTCTCCTACTGCTCATCACTTGAAAGCTGCTCTTCATATTGTTAGGTATCTCCAGTCCTGCCCCTCTCATGGACTTTTCTATTATGTTGATCATAATCCCACTATCACAGCCTACTGTGTTGCAGACTGGAGTAAACGCACCAATTCCAGGAGATCTGTCACTGGATTTTCCATTTTCCTTGGTTCTTCTCTTACATCCTAGAAATCTAAGAAACAATCAACTATTTCTAAATCCTTTATCAAGTCTGAGTATAAAAACATGTGCATGACAGCTTGTGAGCTCAAATGGATCAGCTTCCTTACCCCAGATATTCATCTTTCCTTAGAGTTTCCTTTGCCATTTTAATGTGACAACCATGCTGCTATTTACATCTCTACTAACCCAGTTTTCCGTGAGCGCACTAAACACTTGGAGATTGACTATCATCTATTGCGGGATTACTATTTAGCGGGTTTTCTTTTTCCCACAAAGGTTCCTTCCAGGTTACAGGTTGCTGATGTGTTCACCAAGCTTCTTCCCGCACCAGTATTTCTTCTCAACTTGGTCAATCTGAACTTTCGATTATTCTATCCAATATAGATTGAGGAGGGGCTGAAGACAATCTTGATTCTTGAAGACATGAAGCAACAAGCTCAGTCTGGAGTTTGATGTTTGAATCCAAGCTTAGTGGCAAAATTTCAAAGGAAAATTTGGCGGGAATAAAATACAATGTAGCTCGTTTACTCTTTTTTTCTTGCTTTGTGTTTTTTTAAATTCCAAATCCACTTGTAATCATCTACTTGACTTTTCAGTTTTCTATCATTTTCATAGCGGATCAGTACAAGTAGTGGAGTAGAGCCACTTTTCTGCTTGTAACAAATTAACCATGGATTTCGATCCCTTGCTTAACTTTACTCTCAAGAACTTTTCCTTCTCTCTATAAATCTGAGGACATCCTTATTGATCTACCTTTCAATTAGATTTCATAAAATTTACAATCTCCTACCTTTATCGTCGCCACCACTCCTTCATCCAACCTCACGCTTCCACCACGCTTGGAAGCTTTGTCGTGAAGCTCGTCTCCACACTTCTGTCAGTCTCCTCCGCTGTGAATTCCGTTGTGAAGCTCGCCTCCACCATTTGCCAGGAAGCTTGATCCGTCGATTGGATTCGCTGTGAAGTCAGAGATGGTGGAGATCGATCGACACCATCAAAGGCTCACTAGAGATTGATCGATATCGCTGTTCCCCTCTGTCATTTGCCTTGAAGGCACGCTGGAGATTGATTCGGTCTCGTTGCCGCCGAATGCCTCTGCCAGAGATGGAACGATCAACACACCGACACCGAAAGAAGCTGTGCGTCGTTGTTGTTCTTTTTGTTGTTCTTGTTATGTTTGTAATGGTGTTGGAACGATCGTTGTTATTCTGGGCTGCTATTATGGGTTTTCCTCGCTGCAAGATAAGAAATAGTTTCTGAGTTTGGAAAATGTTTCTGGTCCTATTAAAGCCGGTTATTTGAACCGTGTTTGATCAATTTCGATCAAAGGAGAAACCAGAAAAGACGGTTTTAAAGTGGTTTATCTAGTTCGATAGCGGAAAGACCGTTTTTCAAGTTACAGACTCTTTCAAACATAGGAAAAAGAAGAGTGAAGAGGGAAAAATGGATTTTTGTGAGAGAAACAATTAAAATTGCTTTAAATCAGCAAAGTTTGTGTTGGCACCCTAAATTTGACCCAGATTACTACTCCTCCATGTAATCTCTTACTGTGTATTGGGAAGGGTTTGTTAGATGGACTTAGGGGTGGCAAAATAGATTTGTAACCTGCGAGTCAAGCGAGTTATCTATTGTTAAACCCGAGTGGGTATGACTAAAATGGGTAATAGGTCAAATGAGTAGTTAAAAAATATGGGTTGGGTGAATTGAGTTTGTGAGTTGACCGCGAGTTTACCTATATGGGTTGAAACCCTCAGTTTACCCATATGGGTTGGTATATAAACTCATATGAGTCAATATATGAGTTGAAACTTGTGGGTTTACCCATATGTGTTGGTATATAAACCAATACGGGTCAATATATGAGTTGAAACTCATGAGTTTTACTAATATGTGTTGATACAAAAACTTATATGAGTTCATATAATCATATGTGGGTTGAAACCCACAGTTTTACCCATTTTCGATATGTGAGTTAAATGATATTCAACCCGCGAGTTGAGCTGGTTTCAACCCGATCCATTTTGACTCGACCCATTATAAAATAGGTTGAAATAGATCATACTCATATTTTTTATATATCCATTTTTACCCAATCCATATTTAATCCATCCGCCCATTTACCACCCCTAGATGAACTATGGATATGCCGTGTCATCATCAATGTGATAAAGAAAATCTGGCATTTTCCCAGTACCACGGCATACGACTGAGTAGAGCATGTGGAGAGAAGACGCGCCACGTGGAAAACCGAGGGTAACCACTCGCGCACACGTGGCAAGCAATGGAAGGTAGAGCAGGATCGCGGGAAACACTGGCCACTTATCAACAACATCTCAAAATCTCCGGCCACCATAAAATATAAAATCCGTCCCACCAAAAATTAATCTGATTTTTTCTTCCTTTTCTCTGCTACTGGTTCTAACGTCTTTGTCCTTTGTATCCTTCAACTGAGTTAACTCAACATGTCCTCCGTTGCTGCTACCGCTGCGGCACTCTCTCTTCCCATATCTCTTGGTTCTTCTTCAAAGTCTGCCTCTAGAAGGGTATGCTTTCATTGTTTTTTTTCTCGTCTCCGGATCATACTGGTAGAATTTGGCTTCAATGAACACTTCTTCGTAGTTGTTTGTATATTATGATCGCACTGGTACATTATTGGTAGCTCATCAGATTCTGTGAAGTTTGTTATGTCTAATGAAGTGCTGCTTTTTCAAATTCAAAATTAAGTTACACACTGTATAAGATTTGGGCCAACTTCACCTTTTAACACCAGTTGATTTTAAATTGGAGTTATCGTTCAACATGATATCAGAACTCAGATGGGATTATGGCATATGTGGGATCCTCTTTATCCTCTGTGGAATGTTCGCGCTGAACTTCTGTGGGCGTTTAAATGAAAATTGACTTAAATGATATTGGGGCAGCTTCACTTAGTACCAATTAATTTTATGGTGGGAATTGAGATGGAGTCTCGAAACCCTTTGAAACTTCTGATTATGTGTTGAGGTTTTATTCTACTACTAAGCATAATGGTGGCAAACTAATGTTTCCTTTTGGAAATTTTTGCAGTTGGGTAGAGGTGCCTTTAGAGTATTTGCAGTGTTTGGAGAGGAGGGGACGTCTGTTGACAAGAAAAGCCCGTGGTATCCTCTTTTACATGTTGAGGATCCAAGGTCCAAGGTTCCCCAATACAAAGGGAAGTTCTTGGATGCGAATCAGGCATTGGAAGTTGCTAGATATGACATACAGTACTGTGATTGGCGGGCGCGGCAAGATGTCCTTGCTATCATGCTCCTGCACGAGAAGGTATATATTTAGCGGCTTACCTATTGAATCTTTCATAATCACATGACTAATCTTGCTTTAATGCAAGTAAGCCAGCAGAATCTGGTTGATTTCTGCTTCTGCGTCATAAATGAACAGCATTCTTGGTTGCCATCTTAGAATGTTTAATTTCTTGAAGAAAAAAGTAAACAAAATGTGTTTGAGCTGTTCCATGGTTTATAAAACTCAGTGACCACTGTCATATGAATGATACTTATTACCATCTTTAACAGTTAAATGTGATTTTTGTGATTTGATTAAACAAGATAATATGGAGTACCCAGTAGTCATTTTCATAGGTGGTTCTATTTTTACTTACAGATATCTTAATGCAGGTGGTAGAAGTATTAAATCCCCTTGCTCGTGAATTTAAGTCAATTGGGACTATGAAGAAGGAACTTGCAGAGTTACAAGAAGAGCTCAGTAATGCTCACAAACAGGTTCGATCTGTTTATATCTGTACATGGGTATTGTTATAGGTTAATTCCCCAAATAAGGCAATAATTCTCCAGTGGCCATGGTTTATGTTTCTATATGAATCCACACGCATATTGCATCCTATTGCTCTAATAGGGCAATAGCTCCAGTTTCATTCCTCAGTTGTTTTTCTCATTGACAGCTTTCTTGGCATGGTTTTCAATCCCAATTCTAATGACTTTATAACTAAAATCGATAGGTGCATATATCTGAATCGAGGGTGGAAGCTGCTTTGGATAAACTAGCTTACATGGAAACATTGGTGAATGATAAGCTGATTCAAGACACGCCGAGCTCAGAAGACAATCGCCTGGACTCTTCCCCCAGTACTTCTGAAGAATCGTATGAAAATGTAAATCGTAAGCTGCAAAAGAGAAACCTGAATGTTTCTGGTCCTGTCCAGCCTTATAATGCTCGGTTGAAAAACTTCTGGTACCCTATTGCTTTCTCTTCACACCTGAAGGATGATACGATGGTTAGTTGATTTCAACATTTTCGAAGTAAACCTATATTTGCTTACAGCCATTATGACAACAACATAGTTTGATACCACTCCATGATTAGTTCCTCCATCTGTCTCACAATTATACAACAATATGGGAAAGAAAATCTTCATCCATGCATCAGTACTTTTGCATCATTAATAGGCTTGTATTTATGCCTGGGAGTATAAGCTGACTTAGTTGCTGATGATCCCTTGTGATTTTCATTTATGTAATATTATTTTAGGTGCCAATTGACTGCTTCGAGCAACCATGGGTTATCTTTCGTGGTAAAGATGGAAAACCTGGCTGTGTCCGTAACACTTGCGCCCACAGAGCCTGTCCACTTGACTTGGGTTCAGTAAAAGATGGTCGAATACAATGTCCTTATCATGGTGAGCTGGAAATCTATAGTAACGTTTTAAATTTATACAAAAAGGATGCAAGAGCATCTAAAATTTGGTCACTGAAAGTAAGTCCACTGACTATGGATTAATGACTCCAGGTTGGGAATACTCTACTGATGGAAAATGTGAAAAAATCCCTTCAACAAAAAATTTCAATGTAAAGATCAAAGCATTGCCATGCTTTGAGCAAGAAGGAATGATATGGATTTCACCTGGCAGTGATCCTCCAACAACTACCATACCTTCGTTACTACCACCTTCAGGATTTCAAATACATGCTGAGGTTTGGCTTTAAACAAGAAACTCTTTCTGTAATTCTTATGCCATTTGCGCATTTTTTATTGAGCAAGTTGTCATTCTCATTTTTCTCTATTTCCAATCACAGATTGTCATGGAACTTCCAGTTGAACATGGACTACTATTGGACAATCTCTTGGATCTTGCACATGCTCCTTTCACCCACACTTCCACATTTGCCAAGGGTTGGAGTGTTCCAAGGTTTGTTCTTTCTCAATTTTGAATTGCTGACCCAATATAATGCAACTTTTGATAAATTTCACTATTTACTCATGAACGTCTTAGCACGATGCAATCAGTCCTTACGTCCGATTTCTTTTGTAATCTCAGCTTGGTTAAATTTTTGACACCTGCCTCTGGCCTAGAAGGATATTGGGATCCATACCCAATAGACATGGAATTTCGACCGCCTTGTATGGTATTGTCAACCATTGGGATCTCAAAGCCAGGAAAATTAGAGGGACGCAGCACTGATCAGTGCACAACACACCTTCACCAACTTCATGTATGCCTACCCTCGTCTAGGAATAAGACAAGACTACTGTACAGAATGTCACTGGATTTCGCTCCTGCGCTTAAGCACATTCCTTTCATGCAGTATGTGTGGAGACATTTTGCCGAACAGGTGAGAGATCTGTCTTCATATAACTTTGCCTAAATAATACTGTAGCCGGACCTGAGCGGCTGAGCCATAGTTTCATGTGTTGCCATTATGCCTCATCCAATTGGTTACAAGTACATAACTGAATCACGCTGAAATCTTTTCTCCCATCTGAGTTTCGGATTATATTTTAATGGACTACAATTATAGAATATGCTAGCTTTGTTAACCAATAACTCAAGCAATCCAAACATAAACATCAACCAAATGATTTCTCTGGCTGCTTTTTTCGTTTTTGATTTTCCTTGTTTATTGCATAAAGTTCACTCAACTTCTGAAATTTCCGGTTCAAATTTGTTCGGTAACTATTGGTTTCCGAAAAATAGTGAACTTGTAGCAATTATTTGGAGAATTTGTTAATTTGTCCTCCTCTTTTAGTCTCTCAACATGCTTGAATGCCTTTCTGACTATGTCCTCCTGCAGGTGCTGAATGAGGACCTAAGACTTGTTCTTGGGCAACAAGATAGAATGATCAATGGCGCTAACATTTGGAACATGCCAGTATCATATGATAAGTTAGGAGTAAGATACAGGATGTGGAGGGATGCAGTGGATCGAGGAGACAAGCAGTTGCCTTTCAGTAAATCAGTATAGCTACTTCTGGTTGGTTGAAGTTCAACTCTTGCCAGAACTCATACGAGTTTCCGATTCTTTTAACTGGCTGCAGTTGGTACCGGCTCCTTGAATCGAGTTCCACTCTCAGCCCGGAACTGTATCATATTGTGTGAGGCAGAAAGTGATTGTTTTGGTTTCAACATGACACACTTCGCTAAAGGAACGGTGCACTTAGATTGTTTTTAGTTGATCATTGTACAGATGAACTAGGTACTTCCTCGGCTGCACTTTCAGCCGAGATGTGTATGCCATATTCTGTGGTATCTGAAGGTTGCCTTAAAAACCCATTGCTCCTGACTATTCTCGCCCAGGCAAATGTACATTTTCTGTAACTTAATAAGATGTTTAATAAAAGTATATGTTTACAAGTGATCTCATCTGATAGTGATGGAGATGAGCCTTTCTATGATCGTTTTGTTGTGGACAAATAAAAGGAGTAGATAATAGTCTGTAAATGCATATACCAACTCATATGGGATAAACATATGGGTTTTAAACCCATTTATTGACCCCATATGGGTAGATTATTGAGTTTCAACCCATATATTGACTAAACAGATTGGGGGTTGAGGTAGTGTGTGTTTGTGAACTAACATATACTCCTTCCGTCTCACTCTAAATTGTTTATTTACTTTTTCACGATCTTCAATGAGCATGTTTGACCGTAAATATCTCTAGTTACCTATAATAATGTTGCATAAACAATTGATGAGCAAAGTGTTTTTATAACCCTACCTAGTTGACATAAGTGCCAATATAACCTTTTGATAACTGAAAGTGCAGATATACCCCTACCTAGTTAATGTAAGTGCAATTTTACCCATTCCGACATCTGAAGGCCGGATTCGATGGAAAAGTCAAGTTTACCCATTTACGAATGTGCTGATATAACCCTATAAGTTTTAAGAATGTGCTGACATAACCCTATTAGTGGGCTGGCGACAGTTAACAGCGGTGCGGCGGTGTTCCGGCAAACACTAAGGGTAAATTTGTCAACTCAAATTCACATTTTAACACTAAGGGTATTTTGGACATTTTACATACAGTCGACGCCGGAAAATGAAAGTCAATGCCGCAAATGAGATATGAGGGTTATATTGGTATTTAGTCAAGTAGGTAGGGTTATATTGGCACTTTACCCAAAATTGATATTTAGAAAGTAGATGTTAAGATCAATCTAACAATATATCACATGATTTTTATTTATTTATACATTAATTTTATATTTAGAGTCAAAGTCAACAAAGTTTGACTTTCAAAAGGTAAATAAGCAATTTAGAATGGGATTGAGAGAATATTGACTAAACAGATGTGTGTGTTTGTGAACTAACAACTACAAACATGAAATTAAAGAGATGTAAACTATGGATCAAGTAGTTTTGGGGTATTTGCATAACATAACCAATTTAGAGATTTGATCCTATATTATATCACATATAGACATATAAACCTAATCTCATGCTTATGTCAGATAGTGTGGAGATGGCTGGGAATTACCAATGTCTGTCACACAAAGGTTTGTCTCCCTTAAAACCATCTCGCCACCACTATATAAATATATGATAATCTAGAATCTCACAAATCATAATCAAGTCATGAATACAAAGATAACCCCAAGAAAATAAACTACTTTAGAAACATTAAATCCTTGACAATCATTGGATTTAATGTCACAGATCTAGGAAAGTAAATGAAAAGAGAAGATAGTCTCATTCTCTTCTTACAACTAACTAGAAATAATAATGATGATATAACCCTAAGAGACTAAAGGTTACTTATGTAGTAGGTAGATTGGGCCTTGAAAGACCCAAAAGGTAGGAAATCTTAGGCAGCCACATTGGCACGGATCGTGCCATATCACATGTCCCGGCCAACACGACCCTTGCAATAGTGCATGACATGTCGGTTGAAGCTTTGTTTCGTGCCTTCGGAGTGAATTTAGCACGGCCCCTCGTATGGAGTTAGTTCCCTCCGTCTTCTGAGTGTACGGGACGTGCTGGATGACATGGCCCGTTGGATAGAGGTCTGCAAACCGTCTTCTGATCGTGCAAGATATGCCCGGTTACACGTCTCATCGTCCAGACCTTCAACTTCCTACGTTCTTCAAGCACGGGTCATGCTAGATTGCACAGCCTGTCTTCTATCCTTTATTCCTCGACATGAGTTATGGCACAGACCGTGCTATTTTACATGACCGTGTCATTTCTTCGACTCTTCTGGACTTAGCTTTTTTCTTCGGTGTATTTATCTACTATCTCGTATTGATTCGTGGCCTTCAGACTTCTACCATCCTTGCAAATGGCCTTCACTAAACTACTCCTAATTGCTTACGAGTGATCTAAATATGAGCTAAAAAACTAGAATCTACATGCCCGCAAGGACATAAATCCATTAGACTCAATATATGTTACAAAATGAATGATTTAGATATGAAAACCGAAAAACAATTATCTAAACCCCCATATGATGTACATCTACCTAAATCTAGCAATCTTCCAACCAAAATGATAACAAAAGAGATGTTAGATGCTTCAGAAAATATATGCATTTGACATCTCCTCATTACCCCTGGGGTCAATCCAATCAAAATTAAATTATCTTTTCTAATCAAGGGATTTTGTTGTATTCATAAAAAAACTTCCCCTCGAAAGTTCTCAACACGAAACCCTCATCTATGCACCAACTTGGCGGAGCCTGATTCTGGGACAATTAAAATTCCTTCCCACGAACTCCCTTCACTCCATAGCCAATTCCAAAAATCTTACTCATTTTTTCTCAAAACAAAAGGAAAAATTGATCATCAGGGAGAGCCAGAGACTAGTGAATAAAATCTATATATATTTTCACACAGTCATCAGGGAGAGACACCACTAATGGATAAACTCTATACAAATTTTCACAAAGTCACAGGATTTCATCTGCTCGATACCATTTAAGTATTTATTCACTTTGTTCTCTGATGATACACGGGCTCATCCAGTGGAACATCGATCATAATACATTGATGGGCCTGTGAAGTCCAGGGTGAGAGTATATTTGGAATACACTCCCATATGGAAACTATGATTAGCATTCTAATCATAGTCGAGCATTACTACTTGTTCCATAAGGAAAGGGAATCATAACCTTAAACAATCATAGAGATCTCACAAGATCTCTGCCTTATAAATACATAGGTATAACCTAGTTTGAATTCATTCAAAATCAATCACTTATGTTCATATATGTTGCATAGGAGATTTTTCCCCTCGGGATCTCCCGAGGGCTTGTTCTTGCAGATCGACATTTGAGGATCGATGGTGTCTTCGACGCATAAATTGGCATGCGTGGTGCCACTTTTCAAGTCAGATAGTTGATTTCTAAGCTTTGTCCGCATCTACCAACCATACGCTGTGTAGAAGTGAAAAATTAGATTTTAGCGCAAGCGTTGGTGAATAAGTTAAATAATCATACCGAAAAACTTATCAATGACGATATAAGCCTATCAAAAAACCAATGACGAACCCTGGATATCAACCTAGAAGAATGATCCCAACTAATGCTTCGGTCGGTAAGGGTTTAGCCACGAGCGCTTTTGAAGGTCTGAATCTCGGTGGAGGAGGATCATCGTGATTACCGGAGACCAAATCTGGACCTAGGGTAGTAAGCACTACCATGTTGCATCCTAGATCTAATTTTCAGGCTAAAGTTGATGGCCAATTTATTGAGGCTTTGGTTAATTCGCAGATAGAGGCATGTGATCGAGCGATTGAGTGAAATCTTATTTCGATGAACGAGCATGTGATCAATATTCCCGACAAACCAATGCTGGAATCACAGGCTAAAGTTTCACGTATGATTAGACCCTCATCACGGAAGATTAGTATTTCATGCTCCTATTTTGATGATAAATCAATTGATGGTAGGAGTCCTAGTCGCAGTGCCTTATGAGTTCCAAACAATACCCCTATCTCAAGCCATCTTGGTGGTATCTTAGCCAGGGTATCCAAGGGTCGGAACGCAACCCCTCTACTCCTCGATGTATCGACCACAACCTTCCTTACCATAATACAACCAATGAATGGAGTAGTCATTCCACCTCTCCTCGGCCAAGAGTTATCACATGTGTTGATGCACTCTTGGGGGTTTTAATAGGGATACAATCCTATGGGTCGGCTGATGTACCCCTACTCATCGACGCTGAGTTTTCTACCCCACTCTGCTACATAACACAGGTGTAGTACATGTACTCATCGATGGTGGGTTCTCTACCCCACCCCGGTTATACGACTCAAACATTGTACCAGTACGTGAACCCTTACACAACATGTTCTATCAACAACGATGATAGTAATACCAGAAACAAGGAGCTGGATCAATTGATAGGTCCATCGAGAAAAGCCTCTAGTTCTCCTTTCACCCTTGCAATTATTCTTATTCGATGGTCGAATGATACAGAGCCACTGGAAAGATATCCTACATATAATGGTGATACCAATTCTGGAGAATTCATACAGACCTTTCTAGGCTTGATGAAACCTCCAGACTTTGATGAGAGGTTGACTCTTAAGATAGTCGGGAGCTACCTTGGAGGAAAAGTCTTGGGTTGGTTCAATAAATTTGGCCACGAGATTTTGTACCCTTATATGAATTTTGGAAAGAAAAGGTTTACAAAAACCATGGCCGATCTATATACCAATTGGCAAAATCTTAGAGTGACCACATAGTCATTCTACCATCAATACATAGATGAACATCTTGTTGTCATCCAAATTATAGAACATGGTGTTATTCTGGGGTACACGACTACAATGAACATTGTTGTGCTCTACAAGAAATCAATGGCCAAAGCCTTAGAGACGTTGTATCAATTGCAGGAGGCGGTGGAGCAACATTCCAAAGTCAAAGATGTGGCCAAGCGAAAAAAGACAACAATAACAGGGTGAAAATAAATATAAATTCCAACAACCATAAGGGAAAAAATATAGTTGAAGCCTTGAGGTCTAATTTCAATAATTACACGCCCTTGGCCAAACCTCGATCAGAGATTCTGACCATCCATCAATTTTTTTAAGGCACCTCCACCAATGAAGGATTTCACCTTAAGAAGATCGTCAACTAAGTGGTGTGACTATGACAAAGACCATGGCCATGACACCGAGGAATGCGACAACCTCAGGGCTGAGATCAAAAGATGTGCCAAGAATGGTCTCCTCCGTGACTATGTGATCACACTACATAATCATGAGGAGCCATAAAAAGCCAAAAATGAGGGTTGTCCCAGGCAAACCAATAGAAGAAACTCAAATGCAAATGCCAACAACGGTGGGGCAATAGGAGTCCAAAATGTTGCAAAGCTTCCTAAGGCTTCAGTGCACAATGCAGGCAATAGAGGCAATTGGGGAAACAATGCTAATCAAGTGATTACATGTTATAAATGGAGTCATCGGGGATAAGTCATCGAACACAGTCATTAAGTTAAAATGACACTATGTTCCTCTTGGAGAATCTCAAAACAAGCATTTGCAACCCGATGAAACTATCACCTTCTCGAATGTAGATGTTGTTCACAACTAAGCACCTCAATCAGACCCGATGATTATACCTAACACGATTGGAAACTCTTATGTCAAAAGAGTGTTCATCAATTATAGAAGTGGGGTTGAAGTGATGATCGCTAGCTTCTTCGATCAGTTGGATATTGGTAGGCAAAATTTATAGAAATTTGCTTCACCATTATCTGGATTCACAGAAAAACTGTCATCCCCCTGGGAATAATCAAATTGCTGGTTTTAGTTGTCGATTGAGATAAGGGAGTCACAATAAAATGTAGTTTCGTTGTAATAAATGCCCATTTTCCCTTCAATGTTATTCTAGGATGACCATGTATATGACAGGTAAGGCCATGGAAGGTCACCATACCACATGGTGATGAAGCCCCCTAGTGATAGTGGAATATCAGCAATTAGAGGGGACTAAGTTATGACCAAAAGATGCATGCTTAGTCTTTTAAGGAATCCATAAAAGTAAAGTTTATACCCTCAATTTATGAGGAAGTGGTTCTCGTGGATACCAAGCAACTTCCCATTTGATCCCCAGGAACTATAGCCATAAGAAAACTGATTCCAAAGGATATGAAATACAACCTAAAGATTCTGCTGGAAGAGTACGTCGATGTTTTCTAGTGGAGTACATCCAACCACACATGGGTACCCCTATATCTGGCTATTCACAAGTTGAATATTCACCCTTCTTTGAACCCCATCAAGCAGAAGCGAAGATTATTTGCCACAAAAAGGCTTGAAAAAGGTCCAGAAATCTCTAAAGGATGATGTCATTGAGGAGGTATTATACCCTGAATGGTTAGAGAACGCCATTATGGTAAAAAGCCACGACAGATGATGGCACATGTGTATCAATTTTAAAGACCCCAACAAATGCTGCCCAAAGGATAATTATCCTTTGCCACCAATCAACAAGTTGGTCGAGGCAATCACAAGATACTAAGTTCTAGCATTTGTATGCGCACAAGGGTTACCATCAAATCTTCATGGCCGATAAGACAAGGAAAAAATGCCGTTCATCACTGACATTGGTACATTTTCTACAATGTACCAATGTCGTTCATCCATTCTAAAAAATGTTGGCGTGGCTTACCAAAGGTTAGTGGACAAGTTTTTTCAAAAGAAAGCCTGAGGAACATGGAGATTTACGTCAATGATATGGTTGTCAAAAGCAAAACAAAAGAGAAATTTTTGTTTGACCTAAAGGAGACGTACGAGGAACTCCGTAAGCCAGCTTGAAATTGAATCATACCAAATGCGTGATTATAGTGGGGCGGGAAAGTCCTTGGGCTTTATGGCTTCTGATCGATGGATCGATGTCAATGTAAAAAACATTGAAGCCTTGACAAAAATGAAATCCCACAAACCATCAAAGCTGTTCAAAGATTGACAGGATCATTGACTAGTTTAAGTCGTTTCCTCTAAAAGGGCGCTGATTTTTAATTTTTTTTTACCTTTCTTCAACATCTTAAGAAATATCAAAAAGTTCTAATGGATGGATAACTGTGAACAAGCCTTTCAAGAGCTAAAACAACATTTTTAGTTGTCGTTGACCTTAATGAAACATGATAAGGGAGAAATGATGCATCTCTACATATCAGTATCTCTGTTAATGATCAGTGTCGTTTTGGTCAAGGAAAAGGATCGTCAGCAACATCCGATTTACTTCGTGATTAGAGCATTTCAGGGGTCAAAAACTCGATACACTGCCCTGGAAAGCTAATCCCAGATTTAGTTTGCGTTTAAAACACTCCTTCATCTTTGGAAAGTCTTCTTAGAGCCCTAAAGATCAAAATAATTAAATATCAATAGGAAGAATAATGTTATTTTTGCTCTTTTTTCTAATTTTCTTATTTTTTTTAAAAAATAAATGAAGAGAACGAAAATTAAATTTATAACTTATAGCATGTAAGCTGATTCCTAGTAGTCGTTACTAGAGGGTACGATTGTGATATCTCTGTGTTTCTCTCTTGTAAGAGATTGGATTAGTCATATTGGGTTCCCGTGTTTATAGCTACCTTTGGGGTATTATATGACACCGATCGTCTAGAGTAACCCGAAGGTGAGAGCTATTGTGTGGCGTTAATCGTCCACTTTAGCTATAATCGTGGGGATGTGAGAGATGTCTTCACTCAAAAGGTGTTGACAAGATCTCCACGTTATGTGGTCAATACATCATAGTAGGATAAAAACTCGATGATCAATAGATAGTCTAGAAGTGTGAACCAATTGCGCCCAACACTCGTTAGAATTATATTCATAACATTTTTGTCATTTGCTTGCTAATTTAGTGGATTAAAAATAATTTGTGTTTCCTAGAATCAAAACCTCATTTGTTACTACCAACGTTGAGTGCATCCACGTGTGCTTTTTAGCTACACATACTACTTAAGTGATCCATTTTATCTATGGATGACCCCAACTTTCCACTAACTACTCTCTAGTAGTTAACTGCATTAGGGCTTTATAAATTGATTTGTGAGGCACATCGACTCTCTCCCAATGATAATACTTATTGAAAAATGATTCCAACAACCAGTCAAGATTCAATTAATAGTAGCAATAAAGAAAGGAATTCAACATGATGATATATACATGCAATAATAAACATAATCATTTGTTAATATTAACATGAAATTAATTTTCTTTCAGGATAAAAAATTGTCATAATTATACACTCTTGTAAATTATGAATTTCTACTTCAACAGATTTAGTGGCCAAAACATATGAACCCTAACAATATGAATAATATCAATTAATCTATGTGATCGATCTAGATAAATCAACCCGATCCAATGAAATCATGAACAAGAAAATCAATATAACCAATAGAAAATAGAGCAAGAGTTTTTGAATCTCCCAGCCAAATTAGCTATGGTTTCGGTCGTTAGATGAAACAAAAGGAGTTTCATTCATCATAATAAAAACTAGATCTAAAAATATTATGTATTTATAAAATATTATGTTATATAATTGTTACAAATTCAAAGTCTAATTTAAGCTTAAATACTCAAAAATAATAATTAAGGAAAAAATCTATGAAAATAACCTAATTAAAACCAAATTATAAGTAGAAAATGAATGAAATAAGAAACAAAATATAACTCTGGCAGCAACACAGCAGCTAACTAGCGATATCCTCCGTCATGGATTCTCAAAATCAAATCCCTCGTTCATGCCTATGCCATAAGCGCGACATTAGAATTATCCAACGCAGATTCCTCTATGTCTTCGATTTCAATTCTTTAATTTTTCAATCTTCTATAAATCCTCATAATTCTTCACTTACTCGTCTCATCTCTAGATTACAGCATTACATAAAAATATATCTGTAAAACAACTCTCTGCTATACTAATCATTACTAATTATGGTATACAAAATATAATACATTGGATTCCATCATATTTAGACATTTCTCATTCTCAATTAAGCTAGAAAAAACTACTCGTGAAAATATAAAGCTCAAAGGTATAGGCAAGTTCAAAAAAAAATTTGAATCTAGAAATTGCAACATCGAACCAATAAAGTTAACAAGCGCCATAAAGTGAATGTGATCATGCTAAGCATGGAACAACTCTTAAGTTCTTTTGTCTCATTTTTCTTAGACGTCTTTTCAAGTTTTTACCCAACCACTCTTTAAAAATAATTGCCTATTTTCCCCCATCATAATATTGTACTTGGAATGTATATTGTATGGTGGTTTTAGGACACTGGATTTATCCACCAGTACTTCATGTAATAAAGTAATAAGGTGTAGCTATTTTCTGTTGTTCTGTTATTTTTGATATGTTTTATATCACTTGCTATATCTGATTTGATATATCTTGGTACAAGGGAGTAAGCAACATTGAAATACATCAAAATGCGTGTCACAAACATTGTACATCGTGAGGTATGCATTCGACTAGTATCTCCAATTGGCCAATTTTTTGGCTCAATCTAATTAAGTTCATGAAGTAAACTATAATACTCTATCTCAATTAATATGAAAATTCATGACCCATATTTTTTTTGTGAAGCTTACAAAACAAAGAATAGAAAAATCCCTAATGATTATATGCCAAAGTCCCCTTAAGCATACCAACTTAGTGGAAGACTCAATAAATTACAAAATTAGCATCCACTAGTGTATGATAGATCGATTAAAGGAGGTCTTTATGGACAAGAGAAATCACTTTGTAAATTACTTTTCTAGTAGTGACTTTGATCCTCCATGATCAAAGGTGGTTCTAAGAACCGCCTTTAAAATGTATGGAAGAAGGCGGTTATTTGGCATCTTTGCTAGCTGTCACAGACCGACTTTGATTGACTTTCGAACTCGGAAGTCCGGTGTTCCAATCGGTCGTTGTTGACAGTTTCGGCTTCAAAACAGATTACCTGTTCCCGTACCTGAAATGGGTTCTGACCTACTTCCTCCATCCCCATTTAAACTTCTGAATTGCTTTTTCACGGTCTTCAATGAGCATGTTTGACCGTAAATATTTCTAGTTGTATA
>JAULKK010000002.1:6112927-6124525 GCA_032355705.1 Rubia peregrina | reverse complement strand
GTTTGAATTAAGTCTAGAAAATGCGGAATTTCGACAAGAAAACCAATAATGGTTGTCTAAACCCTTTGTCGTGCAAACCTAACTAAAGCTAGCAATCAACCAAACAAAAGATGATAATAAATGTATTAAATGCATTGGCTAACGCATTCATAATGGTGCACATCATTCGCCAATTGTGTGATGAATCTCCTCTTGGTTCGACTTATGCAATGGAGCATTCGTGTTCAAAGGTCTTTCTCCCCTCATTTAGGGGTTGAGGTGGTCCACCTCGATTGTACCCTTGGTTGTCAACATGCCACCGAAAGTTTGGATGGTCACGGTATCAGGGATTGAATAATTTTGCATAAGGGTTTTGTCGGTCTCCGCCTTGGTTCCCTTAGAAACCTTGTTGTTTCCCCCCTAGACAATTTCCTATTCCCAACATTGAAATCTAAGGCCTTCACCTCCTCCAAGTTGTCCACCACTTGCAGACATGTCGGTCGGGGTGATCCAAATTGCAAATACCACACATCTTCACTAGTTGCATTCTCTATTTCATGAACTCTTTCATTATGGAAGCAAGTGCTTGGACTTTTTCATCAAGCTTGGGAGAATGAGCGGCCTTATCTAAAGTCTTCACATGGGATTGGGTCCCAAACTGCCTTGTACCGTTGGTTATCTCCTAGAACAATGCCATTGCATCTATGTGGCTTTTGTTTGCTATAGAGCCATTACATGCCACATTCACCATGAGCATGTCTTCATCGCACAAGCATTTAAACAATAGACAAGGTCGTCTTCCCTAAATAGATGATAGGGGAAACTAGCCAATAGTCATTTTACCTTCTCCCAATACTCATACAAGAACTTGTTCGCCAGTTGCGAAATATTGGAAAGTTGCTTCTTTAGGGACTCTGAAGCCGGAAAGTATTTCTCGAGAAATCTTCACTTCATGTCCATCCAGGAAGTGATGAAGCCCAGTGGGAGGTAATAGAGCCAATCCTTGGCTGCGTCTCACAGGGGAAAAAAGAAGTGGCCTCAGATTGTAGTCCTACTCTGACCCCCAGTGGTTCATATTGGTGCAAACCAAATGAAACTTCGAGAGTTGCTTGTTCTGGTACTCTACAGCCATCCTGTGGAAAGTGGGCAAACATTAGATCATACTGCTCTTCAACTGGCAAGTGACATTAGGTGGAAAAGGCGGGAAGACTATGCAAAGTGGTTGACTCCCCATATTTGGAGCCATAAACTCCCAGAGTTTCCGATTGTCTTCGGCCATCTCAACAAACTCTTCCACAAAAACAACCAGTCATTGTGGAATCTTCTGTAGTTCTCCTTCTTCTCCTTCTCCAACCACCTGCGTTTTCCAATAGATAGTGTAAAGTTCCTAATTTTGTAGTATGAGTATGTACAATAAACAAGAAACTAGACACTACCAATCCCAAAAGAAAATACTAGCCAACATATTAGAAGTAACCGGAATAACTATTGAAAAAGCTCAACACAATAACCAACTAAAGCTGCAAAATGAAAACAACACTAACTACTCTACCAACTAGTAATACAAGTTAACAGTAAGTCTTTAATCTAGCATCCCCGGCAACGATGCAAAAAATTTGATCTGCACTCCACGAGATTGCTAATAAACCAACCTTCTCAAGGGAGATCTACTAACCCGCGGAGCGCTGGGATGCAAAGATAAGAATTTATAATGTTGCTCCTGTACTCACTACCAACTACCTAAGATTAGCTAGTGGCAAGTCAGGGTCATCCACAAAGATGCTATGATTCAAAAGCTAACTACGTAAGACTCACAATCGGGCGTCACTTCGATTGCATGTCGGGAATAACTAGTGTCAGAAACATGGTTGAGGGGTGGTTGTCAATAAACTATTGAGCATGCAAAATAAGAGAATAAACGATACTAAGCTAAGGTTTGGGGACAATTGTGTAACATGACCAGTAAAAGACTTTGATCCTAGATTCTATCAAATACAAGACGTATAAACCTATCCAATGTTTATTTCACATAGTGTGGTTGATAGTCAAGACTTCCCAATGTTTGACACACAAAGGTGCCCACGTTTTATTCTACCAACACCACCTCCATACTTAGGGAAAGTGCGTTTTGCAGTCCAACCGATCTGCGCACCTCTTTCACCATGAAGAATTACACTTTTTAATATAACCTTACACTTTTTAAGAATGTGCTGATATAATCCTATAAGTTTTAGAAATATGCTGATATAACCATATCTGTTTTAATAATGGGTTGATATAACCCTCGTTACGGAAGGGAACAACAGCGGTCCGACAGCGATCCGGTAAACTATAAAGGTAAAATTGTCCATTCAATTTTATAGTTTGGTCAATTTACATTGACTCAACGCTTGAAATTCAAAGCTAATGCCAGAAATGAAATCGTGAGGTTATATTGGCATTTTTGCATAGAGATACATCGGTATATATCCCTAGACTTTGCCACAGAAAATTTAGGCAAGCGTAGTAGTGTGGAGTTGTGCAACTATGGAGGTGAAATATGTGTTTCTTGGATACAAAGGAGGCGAAAAGAGAGTTTTGGTTCCCTCTCTTGTTTGTGAATGCTAAATTCTGCCATTGATTCAGTTTCTGGCTAGTTTTGCTTTCTTCTGGGTTGACTTTATGGTGCCTCAAAGCCTCCCTTTTTCACAGAATTTTCTTGATTTTCGTTGGGCATGCTGAATTTCCTCGCACATTCTTGATCCAATCGATGAAGACAAACTATTCGTTTGGATCCAACAGCCCCAAACCCTTTCAGGCGTACCCAAGAGGCAGTGATTTTGATTTGGAATCTGGTACCCCAAAAAGATCCAGGAGGCCAAAAAGTTCCAATCTTTTTTACCCGATGAAAATGATCAAATCCCTCGGTAACAGGCTCAAATATTACTATAAGCTTCACCCCGTTATGTCATTCTTGATTTTTTTGACAATTGGGGTCACCATTCTTGTTCTGTTATCCTTCTATGGGAGCCAGTATAGAGTGATGAGCAGTTATTGGAAGGTGGATTCGGTTTCGGAGCCGTATCCATTTGCGAAGCTCCGGAACCTTGTGATGGTTGCTGGGCATTCTGTTTATACTAGTAGTAGTTGTGAGAAGGTTGATGAGGAGAATGCTTGGTTTCTGGAATCTTATCAGAAGCACAAGGGTCAGGCTGCTACATTTGTTAGTCACATTCAGAGAGGTGTCGAGATTACGCTGAGAGATGATACTGCACTGCTCTTGTTTAGTGGGGGAGAGACGAGGAAGGATGCTGGACCTAGGAGCGAAGCTCAGAGTTATTGGGCCGTTGCTGAAACTAAAGGATGGTTTGGTGAGTTGTTGTGCTTCATTTTCAAATGAATGAGGATCGAACTTCATATTTGACAGCTTAATTTAAAGTAGAATTTGGAAATTTTTTAAGATGTGCACATTCAAGCATTTGATCCTTTCTGCATTTGCGCATCTTTGTACTAGTGTAGTGTACGATTGTTTGTATTATGCTTCTCATCCGGATAGAATTGCTGAGTTTAGGATGTTTGCCTGAGCCATGAGGATTATAAAGCATGTTAGGTATTACTGCACTATTTGTAAGCTATAGCTGGACAGAAATAACTGTTGACATGCTGTGCAATATTAGGTATGATTGAAATAGTCATGAATAACCACTTATTTGCTGTTTGTGTTAGCAAGCTATGAATTCTCGTGAAAATTGAAAGGTGACTTGGTTGCAAAACTAGAATTTGGTTTGTGAAATAATGTTAGTTGGTCATGAAAGTAAGACATTTTTATGGAATTTGTATTGAATGCTACTATGGTTTTTATTTTGGAAGATTAGAAGCTTGCAGATTTAACTGGGTCCTACAGTGTATAGTGGAATCGGGATCACCGTATAATTGCCAGAAGCGTTTGGAAATTGATGCAGCAGGTCAAATGTTCTCAAGTGCAAGGACTGTATAGAGGCCACTTCCCTGATGTTCACCATCTTCTTAATTTCTTGATGAATGTGCTGCAGCCATTTTGTGTCAGATAAATTATATGGTGTTTAGACTCTAGAGGAATACAATGTCTTACTTTGACCCTAGCTTTGTACTCATGCTGCTATGGGCTGACTTGTCGTTTCATATGATAATTGCACATAAAAATGGAATTTTAATCTTCATCTTCAATAAGTAGTGATCAAAACGTCTTAACTAGGTTGTTTGCTCAGAAGTTATAAGCAAATATGTGCCTCAAGGAAAGAAAGCTAGCTTTGTTTATCATTGTGGACTTCGTCATCTATATTGGATTTTGAGTTTACCATAAAAATGCTCTTGATCAATTCAAATTTTAATTTTTATATAACTTAGTGGGTATATTCTCGTAGATTTTGTTGAATGAACTCCCCACTTAAATTGAGCAGTTATTTCGTGGAAAGAAAATAAAATTTAAATTTGTAGTTGTTAAATAATTGATTAACATTGATTAAACTTGTTTATTAAGTTCTTATAAGCGTCTCTAGAGATAGCAACCTGTATCAATATCAGAGAAAACTCTTATACTAAGTTATGTGTTTTCCTGTTGTGTTATTATACTCGAGCAGCAAATCAAGGATTTGCTATTCCAAAGGTTTTGTTTGCTGGGTCAACAACATTCTTAAATTTTGAAGTGGATAAAATATATACCGTACGGATTAACTACTTCACTGTTGTCTTAATTACAGTTCAATACCTATTTTTCGGTTTCAGTTTGTTACAATAAATTGACCTTTGGGAGACAGAGAAAGTTAGTATGGTTGACACTTCCAATATGGCACAAGGTGGCTATAGATTAGTTACCACATGTGAAATTGCTATTGGATATAGGTTTTTAGACTTTTGGCCTTTTTCTTCTCATGTGATGAGATATTGCGTATGTAGTTTTAAAATATCCCCTTGGCTTATAACTTCTTTGTGACCGGATCATAACTGGTTTTATGTTTATTAACTGCAGCACAAGTCTGTTTGTGCTATCCAAAAAATACAACAATTTGTGAGAAGGATATATCTCATAACCTTCTAGTTCTTCATTTTCTTATGTCATTTGTTGGAGTTCAAATCCGTTCGTGCATACCCCACATGGCTTACTTTTGACTTTGTACCGACACATTAGTAGCTAACTCTTATGTCCATGCCCATGGGGTAGAGTTTAGGGCTTCTGATGGTGATGGTTGTGCTTTATTTATATTTTGTATCGTGTGGTAGAATCTTTCTTAAGGATGGTTTGATTAAAAGCTTAGAAAATGATATTGTTGTTGCAACATTAGACCTCCCTTCATCCTCTCTTTTCAGTGGGTGCCCTGACTGAGTAGAAGTGAAATACTTGGAAAAATAACATAACAATTTGTATCAATGCAAAAGGTCAATGAGTTGGAAATTGAGATTGTCTTTTTAATTTTTTTGTTTCATCTGGAATTAGCTTGTTTTGACACTTGATCAAATAAAATGTGGTGATATATTTTCCATGTTGATGCAGCACCAACGTTGTGTAGGTTTAGAATGGATCTTAGGTGTAGACTTTGGCTTTAGAGTAGGTAAAATAGAAGTTTATGGCTGTAGGATAGAAAGAACTACTGTGGAAACATGGAACGAAGATAAAACTTAGGAATCACTCCTAAACCCTGGGCGTCACACCTCAGGATCTTATAGGCGTCACTCCTGAAAGTTAAGCTGCATCACACAACTCATAATCATGATGTAAATCGCAAGAAAATTTGTTAATCTCAGTCTTTCTACATTCCTAGTAGAGAGGTACATTATTTATAGCTAAAAAGTAATCCTATAGGAAAAGGAATTTCCCTCTAGTTTTCCTAAACAAACAATGTCCTAATTAGATTCTAAAACTAAAAGGAAACAAGAAAAACCATTCTTGAAACAACTTACACATTCTGAAAATAAGAAACGGACTAATAAAAACCTTCTAAAACCATGAAATTCTACTCCCGGTAACTGTTCCACGTGAATTGTATTCTGGAAAATAAACTACTTAAATTCCATTCTCATTCCTCATCACTTGCTCACTTGCATAGGTAAGAAAGAAGATGTGAGATGGAGAGCTCTCACTGAAGAACATGCAAGAGACAGCTATGAGAATCTTCTTTTTAGTGTCTGCCGGTTTCGAGAACTTACCGGCACCTATCCACATAATATAACTGTAAGGCTTTCTCCTTTTGCTACTCTATACGTGTTTTTGTTTTTATACCTCTTTGGATAGGAAACTGAATCATGATTATTTTTAACCAAGTTGTGGAGTTTCAAATGCAAGTATTGCTCTAATTCTTGTTGATTGACTAACTATTGACAATTTTTCTGCTGGCATTGCATTTTAATGTGCCTTAATGAGGGATAAATAGGAAACTAATGACTTAATCTTTCTCTGCCTGCATGAAATGCATATCAACCTTGACCTTCTAATCTAATGGTCTTCATGTATTTTCTTTCATGGTTGGTGGAAGTACGCTTTTGAACTCTGTTCCAATCTTATGTGGTGTTTACGCATTTGTTTTCCCGGTCTAAGGATAGAAGTTGAGAATGTATGGAACTGGAAATGCAAGTGTTGTACGTAGTGCTTGGCGAAATTTTTTAAGTAGTTAATTGCCAGTGTATGAATGTAACACGCATCTGTGGAATTTGAAATCAGGTTGTTGGATATGATTTTAAGGAAGAGAGGTTTGTCAAACTGCATCGATCTGCATTAGGTTTTCCGGAGACAAGATTTTTCTACTCAGGGACACCGTCTTCAGAGACTTCAAGGGAAGCCGCATTGAAAGGTGAGGCATTAGTTAGAATTCAATTCCGTGAGGACCCCTATGGGTGCTTGGGTTCTCTTAAGCGGAAAAAGCTTGGGCGCGACCCTTTTCACAGGACAGTTCCTTATCCTAAAGGATGTCCTGAACTTGAAGAATTGTTTAGATACTGTGGAACCACGCCATATTCTGGTGATTTGCCATGGGGTTAGTAGTTTCTTTGGTGTATAGTCGAGTCAGTCTAAAGCCCTTGATCTGGCTACTGAAAATTTTGAGTGGGTACAATATGAATGAAATCTGT
This sequence comes from Rubia peregrina, assembly GCA_032355705.1. Classification (NCBI taxonomy): domain Eukaryota; kingdom Viridiplantae; phylum Streptophyta; class Magnoliopsida; order Gentianales; family Rubiaceae; genus Rubia; species Rubia peregrina. The sequence continues at coordinate 6,117,466 of JAULKK010000002.1, read as the reverse complement.
TCAACTGCAATAGTTCTATAGTAGTTATTATCAAAGATAGCACCAGAAGTACATGATGAACGTTGTGACTATATCAGAACATTTTTTCTCGAAGTTTACCGAAGAAATGAAATGACTTGAGAACAACATAACGGTCTTTCTCAACATTGTGCGGTATGCATCTATAGAAAGTTACGAATCGGGCTCACGAGACTTGCATCAGCCTGAGATTCAGGGTCGGGCAAACTGGATGGACCTACTCTTGATCTCGAAGGTGATGTATTTTCAACTTCTTCATCCAAGTTGATTTCTTCGTAGTTACCAGGACCATCTACGGATGGCTTTATAACTGTAATGAACAATATGTTGTAGAAAACTCTGAAAATCAGGAGAAGTGCTAAAATTAACTAGAAATGACTCTGAAAATCATGTCACTGTTGAATCTGCTTCTACCCTCGTACGACTAAAATCGAATGGTTTATCCAGTGGTTGAATTCTTGATTTATCCAATGGTTGAATTCTTGTTGCGGGGTTGTCTGGTTTTGTGGCAAGAGACTGAAACTGTTGGTCGAGCTTTCGCAGAGCTTCCCGGGCCTGAACGGGATCGACCTTGAATTCGGATTCTTTTTCAACTGCACCAACAACTACTAGGTGGATTTTTCTCTTTCGGCAACCCATCCCCGGTGATGATTTTCTGGAAGTTGCGTAGAGGATGAACGGGAATGGGTTGAAAGGAACGGAATGCAGGCGAGGAAGCATTTGGGTTGGTACTGCGTTAGTGAGAGAAACTGAGGGAGAGTGGATACGAAGCGTCTGGACGGTGTTTTGGGCAAAGTCGGATTCTTTGTTTCTGCGGGTTTCTTTTCTTTGTCATCAACTTCTGGTGAATTGTTTATCTTTCTTAATTCACTAACTTGTTACAAATAATCCCCACGTCATTCTACAGTCATTTCAATTAATTAATATTTTTATAGAACCCGCCTCTTGAAAAACGATCTTTCCATAAGTCATGTAAAACCCAATCTTTAAAGAGCAAATTAAAAGAAATGAGGATAAAATTTTCAGGTTGTATGAATCGAGTTATAAACTCTATAACTGCTACACGTTACTAAATAAAATTTTAATATTACAAAAAAGATTTTTTTATCTTTTATTATTCTAATTAAATTATGTCTTTTCATAACACTATGAAAAAATGGTCTTTTCCAAAATTTTGCCGAAAGTAATTTTATAATTTACATGATAATAAAAATTTAATTAGAACATCAATTATAATTCCAAATTATTATTATTTATATTTCAACATTCTTTAAAATTTTAAAGTAATTTACATCAATTATATTTCTGAATTATTATTACTTTTGTTTCGGTAAAGTTTTGAGAAGACTGAGTTTCATAAGATGAAATTTAATTAGAATAATAAAAACGTAAAAGGTTTTAGTTGCAATATTAAAAATTTACTATGCAACATGCATTAGCTATAAGTTTTATGACCCAAATAATACAACCCGGAATATTATTTTTTCTTATTTGCATTTTAAATCTTGGTCTTTCCATGTCTTATAGAAAAATCATTTTTCAAGGGATGAACTCTTTTGTTTCAACAATACTTTAAAGAGATGGTCTCATGTGACAGGGGCGAATCCAGAAAATTTTCAATAGGGTAACCACTAATATATATATAAAAAATTCTTAATATTAATGGTAATTTTTTTTACATGGGGTAACCAAATACTAATTCCCCCCTATTTTTTTACCATGGGGTAACCTAGGTCCGCCCCTGGGTGCACCCCGCTTTTGAATTTCTTGCTTCGCCCCTGGTTGGAGCCTTAAGATACTGTTACCGTGTCAAAAACTCGAATATATTGAACTCCTTATCGAAGAATGTGGGAATCCCTAGCTTATCATCATCCTCAACCAGTAAGCGTTTCAATCATAGCCTGTCGATCTAAAGACGGTTTATTTGTTTGTCGTCATATTCTGTCTTTCTGTTTGATAATTGAAAATCTTATGAATCCTGGTGGCATAAGCACCAGAATCATACATAGCTTTCTTTAACTCAATCACTGATTACAAGATTTCTTGTATGATCCATATCGTAGGCGGTTTGCTGATTGTTTTACCTGGGGAGAAAATTTAACTAAAAGTACTAAGCTAGATGTAGATATGTGGAGTTTGGCTCCATTGCTATGTATGATTGTCAATTCGTAGCTAGCACTACTATTTGGCTGACTATCGAGACGAAGTTACGATGGAAATCCTATATTCACAATGATATTTATATAGAGTTATTCTTGATTCATTGTGCAAATGACTTGAAACTCTTATGATTCTATCAGATTGATAGGTTTTGTATTGCAACTCTACATTTTATATTTAGATGAATTATAGTGAAACCTTCGTGTCATGCATGCACTAAGTTTTTAGTAAGTCCGGATTGTCCACTTTGTACAAAATGGTTTCATATTCGGATTTTAATAATGTAGAAAGTGAAAAGAGGTTCTTTCTTGGGTTGGTAACGACACCTTCTCATGTAGAAGACAAGTTGAATGATGCTTGGCTTGAGTTTGTGGTTGAAACTCCATGTGATATGGCAGTTACTCTGCCCAAGTCCTTGTCAGTTGATCCATTTATTGCTTCTGGTTTGGCTGATGGTTGGTCTCAACCAGCTTCCTTGCTGCCAAAAAAAAGTGAAACTAACCATAAATAGAAGAAAGGTTTTACAAGTGGATTATTAGAGCTCGTTCAGGATACATGTCTGCTCTTTATAGCACAATTAGAAAAGCCACCAGCCTTTGTAATGTCGATGAGATCCAGTCAAGTTTTGCTTGTACTGGAAGCCATTTATGGGGTTTTGAGGGCCACGGTGTTATCAATATGTATGAGCAAAACTTTCGCAGCAATCCCATAATTATCTTTCCTTAAGTTAGCTTATGGCGCTCACAATTGTTTTGGAAATTTGTTTCTATCCCTCACTTCCCCCTTAAATTGTCAAAGTTGCAGGGTCTGCAACTCATGGAAGAAAACACTTGTTTGAAGCATCAGGTAAGTATTTCCATGAATATCTGGGATGTCTTGTTTGTTGTCATTTATGTTGCGAATACAAATAGAACATGTTTGGCTGTTTTCTTGAAGGTATCTAACATATCTAATGCTCAGAAGCAGATTGCATTTGCCATTTTTCGTGTAGGAGTACATTGTGTACGAGGAAGGGCAATTGCCAGAATCAGTATCCAACATTTGCAGCAGTCTCAGCGCTCCTCAAGACTACCTCAAGACTACAATAGTACTTCTGATACATCTCCCACGCTTGGGTAGGGCTCTTCTTCACATGGTGTTAAACACCTGCATAAGTTTATTCTATTATTGAATCTATCAGACCTTGTTTTTTTCATAGGCAACTTTGGTAACATCTAGCATTTCTTGGCTCTTAGTTTTTCTTAGAAGTAATTAGTCTGAATTCTTTTGCAGGCTGCCCTATTCTGGTTATTAAACGACAAAGAGCACCAAGGTGGTAGGATAGTTCGTGTCTGATGTTATAAAGCTAACAAGCAACTCAATTTAAAAACTTTATGACATTGTATATTGGAAAAAAAGGCTACTGATTAACAGTTACTTGGTTTGAATCCTGATTTAGTTTTCTAAATTATTCTCAACGATGATGCTTTTTTTCTAGTGAGGATGTTGGATAACCTTAGTGAATCCTTCTCTGTACAATGGGGAGCTATTCGCCCCTCCTGCAATTATGGGACATATACCATGCAATTCTACCATAGATTGAGCTAAATATGGGTGCACCAATACCATGAATTTATTGAAAAGAATTATAAAATGGCACAACAACAACACAAAAGTAAGTATTGTGAGAGTGTCTGCGTAATCACAGTACTGGACATTTACAAGCTAAATGCCTTATTGTTAGCTTTCAGTTCTTGTATCACCATAGCTTATAGGTGCTTCAAATGTAACATGTAGTTTATAACTTGTGTGTGCTACAAATATAACTCAAAGGTGCTTCAATCGTCGCTTGTTGTAAGTCCTTCAAATGAACACATAGGTGCTTCTTTTAATTCTTACGAGCACTACAAAATAACACGGTGCTTAGATTTACGCTCAAAGATGCTTCTATCGTTGCTTATAATTGTTTCAAGTGTAACACATTGGTGCTTCTTTTAATTCTTACGAGCGCTACAAAAACAACATGGTGCTTAGATTTACGCTCAAAGGTGCTTCTATAGTTTCTTGTAAGTGCTTCAAGTGTAACACATAGGTGCTTCTTTTAATTCTTACAAGCGCTAAAAAAATAACTTGGCGCTTAGATTATAACTTAAAAGTACTTCAAATGTAGCTTGTAAATACTTCAAATGTAACTAATAGGTGCTTTTTTTAATTCTTACGAGCGCTACAAAAAAATATGGTGCTTAGAGTATAACTCAAAGGTGCTTCTATCATCGCTTGTAAGTGCTTCAAATGTAACACATATGTGCTTCTTTTAATTCTTACGTGCGCTACAAAAATAACTTGGTGCTTAGAGTATAAATCAAAGGTACTTCAGTTATT
>JAULKK010000002.1:6078561-6100932 GCA_032355705.1 Rubia peregrina | reverse complement strand
CCACAATTAAAACACAGAATTTCTATGAAGAAGAAAAACCAAAAAACCAACAGTAAACAGATTTAGAGTTGCCCAGAGAGGAAAATCCAGATGCCCTATTACAGATTCTGTCCATCTAATCCTAAAAAAACAACAAAGTTATCATTATCAAATTACAAATGCGTAAAGACCTTTGCTACTATTGTTCGAGTTTTTGCGCAGCACCTCCTCACACCCTAGCGCCTCCTCCCAAACCCTAAATTCATCGTACAACCATCGCACATAGAGAGATACAACTGGGGATCCGGAGAGGCGATTAGAGAGAGAGATGGGCTTTAGGCACCTCTGAGAGGATGAAGGGAGGAACGAGGAGAAGACGACGGAGGGATAAAATGGGAGGGAGTGATAGTGTGGTAGTTGTTGGGGGAGAGGAATAAGGAGAAGATCAACGGTGATGAGGCTGTGAGGATGGTGGTCGGAGAGATTGAACGGTGGGCAGAGAGGAGTGAGAGGGATTGAACGGAGAGCGGGGTGATGACGTGATACTTGTCAGAGAGACGGTAGAGGAGAGGCGATTTGAGAAATCAGATGGTAGTTGCAAATCAGAGGCAATTTGAAAAATCATATGGTGGAGGAAGTGTTTTTTTATTTATTATTTTTAATGCCAGGGTAAAATTGTCTTTTTACCAAAATCAGGCCAAACAAATGTTGATAAAAAGTCAATGGATTGAAAGGTTATTTTGACACTTTATGAGATTGCAGGGTTATGTTGACACTTTCATCCTAAAGTTAGGATTATTTTAGCACTTAACTCTAATCTTTAATTTAATAGAACTAAAATTAAGTATGTTGATTAATTGAAATTGAACTTAAAAGGGGTCTCCATAGTGTCAATTAACCAACATAATTAACTTGCAAATTCTACGTACACATTGAAAGATAAGTTTGAACCAACACCAACACAAAGACCCTTATTTCAATTGGGTATCTCTTCAAATCCCATATATTGATTAATTGGAAGGTCAAGAGTTTTTTTATTCATGAATGGGCAACTAAGAGTTGATTCATGAATTGAGAAATTCAAGAGTTTGTTTCATGAATTGGAATACTCTTGATCTGCACTTGAACTCTTATAAATAGAGGGAGAGCTAGAGTTGTTAGGTGTTAGTTTGGTAGACATCCGTTCTGGTCTTCAAATCATCCCTTTTGTATCTGTAAGCTATGGGAACAGTGTAGTCCCTTATGTACCTGTAGTCTAAGTCAGATGATCCTGTGTGACGTACTGTAATCTTTTTGCCCATTGGAGAAATAAGATTAATTTGTTTCTAGTCGTAGAGGTAGCCAACATGTTTGGTGAACCACGTTAAAATATGTGTTATGTGTTTCTTGCTTTCTTTTCTTTATCAAGAGTTGTGCAAGGGGATTAATTTTCCCAATAAGTGGTATCAAAGCTTTGTTTGATCAACTTCCGTCTTAAGAGAAGAAAAGAAGAAGAAAAATCTCTGAGCTTGGTGATCTATTGGCAAATTTGGAGATGACGTATGTTTCTGTCGCCTCTACTGGGAATCCCGAGCTGCTGTGTTTGGCAAGTTTTTGTTTGCTCTGTTATGTTAAATCTTTTCTTGGTTAAATTTATTCTGATTGGTGATATCTGGGTACTTTGGTACTTCTGTCTGGCACTTCTCATGTGCATCCATTTTCCTTCGATACATCTAGCACCGTTCCCGTGCATCTTGTAAATCTGGCACCGTCCCCGTGCATCTGGTACATCTGGCACCGTCCCTGCGCGTCTGGTACATCTGGCACCGTCACCGTGCGTCTGGTACATTTGGCACAATTAATGTGCATTTGAATTTGGGATATCCGTCTGTCAACATCTGACTCTTGTTATGTATTTGAGACTTTAAATCGAGAGGGGAATTGTTGGATATCTGTTTAAATCCCAAAAGTTGATGAATGGGGATGTCAAGAGATTTGGATTCATGAATGGGCAACTTAGGATTTGATTATGAATTGAGATTCAAGAATTTGTTTCATGAATTGGAATACTCTTAATCTGCACTTGAACTCTTATAAATAAAGAGAGAGTTAGAGTTGTTACTTGTGAGTTTGGTAGACATCTGTTCTGATCTTCAAATCACCTCTTCTGTATCTGTAAGCTGTGGGAACAATGTAGTCCATTATGTATTTGTAATATGGGTTGTGTGGTCCTGCGTGACGTAATGGCTGACATATGTAATCTTTCTGGCCCATTCGGACAATAAGATTAATCTGTTTCTGGTCGTGGAGGTAGTCAACATGTTTGGTGAACCACGTTAAAATTCATGTTCTGTGTTTTTTGTTTTTTTTCTTTATCTTGAGTTTCGCAAGGGGATTATTTTTCCCAACATTTTTCATCCGCCCCACAGTCAAAAGCATGATAATATACAACTTTATACGTGTGTAATGTATAGTTTCCTCACATGTAATATGTAGATTAAAAATGGATTAGAGATATAAATGAAAAATCTAAACATAAAATTAATTTATTCTTATTTTTGATACTCTGGTATGCATGATTAATCTCATTTTTCAGACCACTTCTCACTTCAAGTTTTGATTATAATTAACTTCCACGAATTTTTCTGTTTCGACCTAATGCTGGATTTTAATCCTTTCTAATGGAATCATACCTATCTCTATACATAAGGATGTTAATATTAATGCATTTTTTTCATTTGGTTATGCCAATGGAATTTGTGACGAAAAAGAGAAGCGGAAAATGATTGTTTTTGATAGAATATTTAATTGATTCATTTATATTCATTGATGTATTTATGTTTGTTGATGTATTTTATATGAACCGAATGCTGCCAGAAATTGATTATATTTCCGGCGGTCTTTCTTTAAAGCTACCTTCTTTAATCTCCCATAACCACTTTAACTAGTCCTCTTCTCCTTTTTTTTTTAAAGCCTCAAAGTTATTGAGGTGGGGTTATTTCATTGGATCCCCAAAACCATTTGAAGAACTGGACATTAGAGTACAGAATGCCAAAATACAGAATGCCAAAATAGATGACTAAACTATGTATTTCCCTAGGGATTGGACATTGGTAATAAGAACCGTGTCTCCATTTCCAAATCCTCCACCCCTGTGTGAGATTTGTAATGGCCAGACAGTTCTTAACTAATGCCAAAACTGTGTAAAACTATGGCTTCATGTTTCTAAGTCTTGATGATGTTTTTCCTGAAGTAAGGGAACAAAAGGTCTCTTTTTATGATCAGCCGAACTCCTCTGTTGGATCTAATGTTTTGAAAGTTTGCTGAAACTCTTTTTTTGTTTGCCAATTTTGCCAAATAATCAGCCAGACCGTTTGCCTCTCTGAAAACATGCTGAAAATGGTATTTTCCTCCTCCTTTCTTTTCCTCGATCTTTCTCATAAGATGAATCACGTTCCATGGTGGCTTAGCCTTCGCCCTCAGTATGTCAATGGCCAACTTCGAGTCAGATTCGATGATGACCTCTCCATCCGAGTCTAGGAGATTCATTCCTGCATAGATAACCAGTAGTTCAGCGTGAAGAGGAGAGTATACTGATTCAAATACCACATCAGATTTGGCATTAATCATGGCTCCTGCTGGTGATCTTGCTACACAACCGATTCCAACTCCATTGGAGTTGAATGAAGCATCGCAATTGATTTTGACTCCATTTGTAGGTGGGTTCCAACGAACCGTATGGATCTGAAACCTGCTTTTCTTAATCAATGGAGGAGTAAAACCGACCGAAAGAAAAATATGATCACAAGGTGAGAAATCAATGGTGTTATGAATGGAATAAATGCCTCTGCTTAGTTGCAGTATACTATTCCATGTTTTATCTAAACTGAAATCAAAACCTTCCTGAATAAGACTATTCCTTGCAATCCAAAGTTCCCAAATAATTAGCATTGGGATGTTAATCAAGATTGATTGTCTCAGATTAGATAGTCCCTTGATATTCCAGTAGAAAGTTAATCTGTTCGTGATAGTATGAAATCCAAGATTTTTTAGATTCATGATTTGATCGAATCTGTTCCACAATGATACAGCCTTACAACAATTAGCAAAGAAATGGTCTAAATGATCCTGATTTTTACAAAAGGGACACTTTGATGGCAGATAAAAACCCATCCTCATTAAAATGTTATCAAAAGGTAATGCTCTATTCAATACTTTCCAAACCAAAATGGATATTTTGTTTGGAGTTATTGAATTCCATACCTTAGATAGAATCATCTGTGATTGCCTTTTGTTTCTTAAAACTTTAAAAGCTGAATTCACTGTAAATACTCCCGAGTATTCCGGTTTCCAAATTAAGAAATCCTTCGCACCAGAGAATTCTATTGGAGTTGATAGATCTTGAACTAGCTCAGCAGTTAGGTTTTGAGCAAATAGAGGAGCTAGAGCTGAAAGATGTACCTGAAGATCTCTGACTTTCAAAAGGGGGTTTGGGATTTGTACCTGTGTTGGCCATTTGTTGATTAATGGCCCGGATCCAAGCCAGTTTGCCACCCAAAAATTGACTTCGCCCTTACCAATGATCACATGTGAGTTATTTACAGAGAAAGAATCTATTTCCAGATATCTAGTCCAAGTTTCAGAGGTTCTATATGTGTGTGGTAGGGTCCACATAAACTTAGACCAGGGTGATTTTCCAATCTGCATTTTCCACCAAAGTTTGGCTGAGAATGCTTGAATTATTGTGTTGAGGTCTCTAAGTCCTAAACCATTTTCTAATGTTGGATAGCACAATTTGTCCCAGCTCAACCAATGTCTATTGAGTCCTTTTTCAGTCTTGCCCCAAAAGAAATTACTGATGAGAGATTCTATCAGTTGAATGGTGTGTGATGTTGGGGCTATGACAGCCCAGGAGTGTTGTGGGATTGTAGTTAACACGTGCTTGATCAGGATTAGTCTTCCCCCAGGCGACAACCGAGTATTTTTCCAGTTTTCAAGTCTATTAGCGATTTTGTCAACAATGTCGGAGGAGTGTATGTTTAATTTTCTTCCTTTGTAGATTCTCACTCCCAGGTAAGAGAAAGGGATAGTTCCTTGTTTCATCCTTGTTATCCTATCAATCTCCTGTTTTTTTGCTCTACTTAATTTTCCCGAATAATACATGCTTTTAGAGAAATTAACCTTTTGGCCCGTCGCCATTTGGAAGATTGTCAGAAATTTCATCAAGTTTTTAAAGCTTTTTGTGGTACCAGATAGGAAGATTACTGTGTCATCCGCAAAAGACAGTTGTGTAATTGTATTTGAAGATGCAGGTGTTTTGAAATATTGTAAATTTCCAATCTGGAATTGTTTTTTGAGGTTAAGAGTCAGCATTTCTGTTATTAGGTTGAAAAGGAATGGAGATAGGGGATCTCCTTGCTTTAACCCTCTAGATGGTTTGAAAAAACCATGTGGTATCCCATTAACCATAACAGAGAACCATGCAGCATTCAAATTGTTCATCACTAATTTAACAAAATGTCCATCAAATCCAAGAGCCAACATTAAAGAGTTTAAAGCAGCCCAAGACACTCTATCAAAAGCCTTCATCATATCAATCTTAAGAATTAGATTTAGTGATTCACTTTTCCTATCCATTAACCTAACAGCCTCCTTCATCAGTAAGATGTTATCAGCTATATCTCTATCAGAGATAAAAGCAGATTGCTCCTCACTGATTATTTCTTTCATCATTGGTTTTAATCTTTCAGCTAAAACCTTAGCCATTAATTTATTTGTGAAATTTGAAAGACTGATTGGTCTATATTCAGAAAAGGATGTGGGAGTTTTATTTTTAGGGATTAGAACAATGAAGGAGCTGCCAATAGCTCTAGGAATAGGCACCCCCAGCTGGAACTCCCTAACTGCATTATGGACATCCTTATCAATGAAGTGCCAGGCTTTTCTGAAAAACATTCCTATGAACCCATCAGGCCCGGAGGCTGAAGTGGGATTCAAACTAAAAACTGACTCTTTGACCTCTTCCATTGTTATGTTTTCCAATAGTTTTTTATTATGAGTTTCAGTGATTACAGATTTGCATTCCTTTAGGAGGAAATTTAGATTAATACCTGATGTATCCGTATTCTCATCACCTAGCAAACTCTTAAAGAAACTTTCTGCCTCTTTCCCTATGTTTTCCTGCCCCTGTATCCATCTATGTTCAGAATCCTTTATTTTCGAAATAGAGAGTCTGGCTCTGTTCTCCAAAATAGCCTTATGAAAATATTTAGAATTGCAATCGCCATCTCGTAGCCATCTTTCTCTTGTTTTCTGTTTCAGGAAAGTGTGCTCCTCTAAAATAGCCCCAGTTAAATCTGCCCTGGCCCTATTTAACTCAATCCTGTGTTCCATATTGTGAGTTTTATCATAAACTTCTTCCTTAAGGTTAACCTCATCTTCAGCCCTTTTAATATTATCTTTAATATTACCGAAAACTGATTTATTCCATGTTTTGATATCATTTTTAAGCCTCTGCAGTTTAAGTGCTAGACGTAATTGTCCCTGTGATTCCATTGGAGCTTTCCAACTCTCTTCAGCAATTGGAAGGAAATCCTTTCTCAAAAACCACATCTCCTGGAACCTGAAAGGTTTAGGATATGTGTTCCTATCATTTCTTATCTCAACTAGAAGAGGGGAGTGATCTGAGGAAGTTCTGTTCAGAACATGTACAGTAGACTTATTATAGTTGTCTAAGAAAGCTTGGTTTCCCAGGACCCTATCCAATCTTTTAGAGGTAGGTTTGACTGCCCAGTTATTACTCCAGGTGAAAGTGTTTCCAACTGTGTTGAGCTCAGTTAAGTTTAGATTGGTTATAAAGCTGTTAAAGTCCCTAATGGTTTCCATCTTAGGGTTAGAGAAACCTGAGTACTCTTCTAGATTTCTAATGGCATTGAAATCCCCCCCCAGGATTGTGTTCTCAGAGTTGATGACAGAGTTGATGTCATTATACATAACATTTCTGTCAGTATTGGATTGGGGTGAGTAAATGGCAAACACTTTGATGTTAAAGCCTGACTGTTTGTCTTCTAGATTCATCAAAATTAAGTGTTCTGTTTCTGAGACCAAACTAAGATTGATTCTGTCCGAATGAAAAATCCATATCTTATCATGTTTTGTGTTGAGTGTGCTCCTAAAACATAATTTTTTTTGAAACGAGAGCCTCTTATCTATGTCACCTTTAGGATCTATGACAGCTAGAAGGTCTAATTTATGTTTATGAGACAGCCTCTTTAGTCTTCGTTCAGATGTTCCAATACCTCTTACATTCCAAAACATGATGTTACCTAACATATTGAACATTTCTTTTTGAGGCTAACCTGGAACTTCTTTTTGGTATGGTGGAGCAAATGTTACCTTCTTTCGGATCTTCCTTATCTCCTAGTCCAATAGCATCATCCAATAATCCTTCTTCAGTGATGTTATCTTCATTCTGTTCCAGAAAGGTAGGCAAAGAGCTGTTAAGGGGTGATCTGTTGGGATTCCATAATAATTGAGAGAATTCAAGATTGAGAGAGTTAGAGGTGTCTCTAAGTTTGGTATTGAGAGTGTCATCAGTGAAGGTAGGAGATTGGAGCTGTCTCTGAGGAGATGAAGGTGCAGTCCTGAATCCTCTTGAGTCTTCTCTGCATTCCTGATACTGCTCTGAATTTTCTTCTTCCTCTTCATTTTGGTTTTTATGTTGTATCTGTAGATGCCTTTGTTTGTCATGTTGTTGCTCCTCTTCCTTATAGCTCTGATCTGCCTGGGATTCCTCTTCTTGTTGGAAAATGCTGAACCTGTTAAAAACAGCAGTGGGGGGAAGGGGATTCCGGGACAACATCTATATTTGCTTCCAAAGTGGCAACCTGGATAGGTGACTTACTTTTGTTTGAATTAGAGTTAGGGCTAACTTCCTCTGGAGACCATTTCTGTGGTGTATCATCCACGAATATAGGTGATAGGCCTATATCATGAGACAATGATTGCCTAGCCTTAACCTCTTTTGATTTCTTTTTCTCAATTTTTTTCCAAATCTCAGTCATTTTTGTTTGTTTTTTACCAGCAAATTTAATTCTATTGTGAGAAGTAACAGGGAAGAAATTTGATAAGTTCCTATGGGTATTGATTAGCATTGAGTCAGTTTTTTCAACAGCCAAAGTAGTAGCAGAGCTGGTATTATGATTATCACTCATGTCTGGTAATGTCACATTAATCAATGGCATGGTGGGAGAATCATTCGATGGCAAAAGAGCATCACTGCCCGATTTATCCAATACAGAACTAGATTGTTCAACCATAATAGGATTTTTCATCAGATTGACATCTCCATTTTTACCACTAAAGCCATTAACAGACATATCCTTTACTATGGTTACTGGTTGTTTCCCAAGCCTGTTATCCATATTAGCAGCATATCTTTGCCCATAGTGATGTTTCTTTTCATTAGCCAGGTTGAGATCGACATTTCCAGAGTCTTCCAGTCTACACCTTCCTACATCATGACCCAATTTATGACATTTAGTGCAATAAGAAGGGAAATCCTCATATTCTATACCATAAGCCTTGTTATTACTAATGGAACCTAGCCTTATCTTTGATGGTTTTGACTTACATACATCCATTTCGACACACAATCTGATTGTGGAGGGTCGTGTAAGATTCTTAGTAGGAGTGTCAATACATAGTAATTCACCTAAAGCTTTACCAATATGGGTAAGGACTGTAGGGTGAAAGAAATGTACCGGAGGAAATTGGACCGTAAGCCAGACCGGAGCCAGGGATGATTCTTCATCGTAATCAAAGTTTTTGGTCCATTTCAGAACTCTCATGATGTTTCCACCCAAAGACCATGTTCTTTTAAGCCAGCATCGATGGTAGTCCTCTTCGAGGTCGAATGTGATTCTGACATGCCTACCATCCATCGCAGCAATCTGAGCTTCACTCTTGAATCCAATAGTTTGAATCTGCTTTCTGATAAACTCCATAGTTGGCCTTCCCCTGCTAAATTTTCCGATTAAGGCTTTTGCATATGGAACCGCGAGTAGATCAATCTCCACCTCCGGATACAGAACTGCAACCTCCCCTTTGTAATTGAAATGCGGATGAAGGTCAATAGGGTCGATTGATGGTTTGGGGTTTTTTAGAGTGTCTGCGAAGCTGTAATTGGGCGCAGACGGATTCGCCCATGGCGGAGCCGCCATGACCGGAGGGATTCCGGGTAAAAGTGACCATTGTACAGTGGAAGAAAAGAATAGTACGGATGAGTGGAAGAAGAAGAATCCAGTCTTGTATATCAGAGTGTCTCATGATCCTATGTTCGTTTGTTGCTGAACGATGTTTCTTGGAATGATTTCACTGGAAACATCCCTACATATCTTTCGTCCATTCCATGTTTAAAGGATTTGAATGTTTCCCACAACGGGAAATTCCCACTTCACTATCCTCACAGTTAATGATTCTTATGCTTTCGCGGTGAAATTACATTGGAGATGACCCCTCCTCCGCCGCTGGGACTGAACTATACCGACAAAAAAACAAAATATCTTCTTTCCCAAAATTTGATTCTTTCCTATCTATCGAAGTTGATCAACGTAGCCAACAAGTTTAGGGGTTTATATGCCCTTCTAAAAAAATGTGAAGGCACAACAAAGAACCGAGGGTTACGAAACTAACGCTTTCCTTGTTGTACCTTAATAACTTACTAGATAATACCCGTACTGATGCACGAATTTATGAACGAAAATCTATAATATAATATATTTTATAATTTTAATAACTAATAAATTTTCATTATAATTATTTAAGAGTATGTGATGTAGTATATAATATAAATAATTACTTTATGAAGAAATTGACTCTATGTTGATATATACTCCTCTGTTTAAAAATATCTAGTAAGTTATTAAGGTACAACAAGGAAAAAGTTAATTATTTAAAAATATATACAAATATGAAGTATATAATTATAACAAATCAATAACTATTATCATATAATATAAATATATATTATATTTAGAATACGTCATAAATTTTCATTGTATGTATATGAGAATTGGCACAAATATTATGGGGGGAACAAAAGATTGAAAAGAAAGAAATAAGAGGAAAAATAATTTCAAAATAAATATCTGAACAATGCATATTATGTATAGTGGTATAATGCATATATACAGGTCTTTAACACTAAATTAATTGAAGTAGCAACTGAGCCATAAATATTCACCACTTCAAAATTCTTCATTTGGTGATCATGCAATCATCGGTAGCCAGAGTCATTTCCGAAATTTCCATTTCCAAAATTATTTTTGTGATATTGCGTGGCAACCAGAGCTCATTTCCTTGCCAATCACAACAACAAAAAAGATAATTCAAATATGCCTAAGACAAATCCACAAGTTAGCAATTGCCAACATAGTAGATCAAGGACAATACAATCTTAGTGCAGAATGGTACAAAAGTAAAGGAACTGAAGAGCAGTTAGCTAAGAGAGATCAAAACAAAAGACAATCCTCCTCTAATATTTATTTTCTCCCACACCATTCACCAAAAAATCACATACTTTTCTTAGGAAATGCAGCCTAGTACTTGGATAGTAATATACATGATGAAATATATTACTTCTTAAGTAATTGGCAAGTTACAATGTGTAAAACTGAAGAATGTTTAAAGCAAAATCTGAGTCAAGGTTAGACCGCTCGAAAACCGTAATAATCAACCTTAACGGGTTCTTCCAGTAAAGCCTACGTTAAGCAGCATCTAAAAGTAACCACCCATTCAAAAAAAGGGCTAAAACTATTCTCGCAATTTCAAAATTCTCATTTAAAAAGGGGTTTGTGTCTGCA
Organism: Rubia peregrina; assembly: GCA_032355705.1. Lineage (NCBI taxonomy): Eukaryota > Viridiplantae > Streptophyta > Magnoliopsida > Gentianales > Rubiaceae > Rubia > Rubia peregrina. The sequence goes on along the minus strand of JAULKK010000002.1, from coordinate 6,090,112 downwards.
TTAAATGGCAAAAAAAATTATACAGGATTACTTACCCGTAAGTAGGGAACCATGTTAGGGAATTGTGGGCCACCTAGGCCCAATGCAGGCAATGCCATGTAGCTGCCATTATGAAATTGAGGTTATTGAAACTGAGGGTGTTAGCAATATAAACTACCATCTCCTTGAGAAAATTACCATATGATCAATACGAAAGCTTCTGTGAGGCTTGATCCCATATTCACAATCAATTGAAATTCATATATACTTCTTAAATTGAAAAGAGTGATCAAAAGATTTGTAAATGCCGGAGGATTCAATAATGATAAGATGACAGTTGAATGGACTTCCTTTCTCACACAATCTATAATTTGAATACTTGTTTGTCATACAAAAAGAAGCATATTTGTGGCAATAAATGCACGTCGCAAGTTCCAAACTACTTAGTGGAGCCATTTATTCTTGCAAGCCTTGAAAGAAACCCGAATTTTGTAGCGACTCATATGCCACAAACAATATGAATGTCAACTATAAGAATGCAAATTTGAAGGGAAGTCTAGGTGCAGAGGTGGAATGTTACTGGTGATCTAAGAAACTTCAAGTAGCAGTTAAATTGTTTTTAACATATATGAATTCTTAACAGGTAATAATTGCAAGTTTCTTATAAGAGTGATTTTAAGGGCACTTTGCAGGGGGAAATAGCCATCCATCTATGAAAATTGACTAATTTTTTCAAACATACATGAGTAAATTCACTATATCACGAAGAAACTGACGTAACAAAAATAGAAGAAGTTAGGACAGTAGACAAAGAAAGTGAGGTACCTTTCTCCCACTAAATCTTTCTTTCAATTATTTAATGTCATCTTGTACTTGAGGAAGTTCTAGTGCTTTAATGAGCCATTATGAATATATTCCAATAGGAAACTGAAAACAACAAATAAAAGCATAATAAGGGGTTGCAAAGATAAAGAAATAAAATCTAAATATGCATTGTAGAGAGTGTTAAGGATGTGCTCACTTATTTTTAAGAATGAAATGAATGGGTGCTTATGGATAGAATCTTGGGAAGGGTGGCTCTGGAAATGAAGCAAATTGTAGAATATGTGTTACCAAAAATGCCCTAGACATATTCCCTACCTCCAAATAAAGCACAATTAGAACTCAGCTGTAACAACTTATAATCAAATAGAACAAATTACAATTTCCAAGAACTCATTAAACTAATAAAAAATTATGTGGAAAATGCTATAAAAACATCAAAACCACAAAGAACAACACGCCTTTCATCATTTCAAGAGATCTGATCATCGAGAGCAAAGGAAGTCACATAAAGTTATGTAAATGAAAATTGACGGTCAAAAAATTTACCACATTGTCCTGAGGTTTCTTCTTGTAATAGGCACGCAACTGATGTCCTTTGGGAAGAAAACTATTTTAAAATGAAGAACAATAAAAACTGTCACATATTTTGTACATGTATAGAACAATGAAAACCTAGATTAATCATAACATAACCATTTAATTTTTTTTATGTTTGCTACAATTATAGAACAATATAACTGCAAGGCAATAAAGTGTAAAAAGTTAAATAAAAATTGAAGTTAAGAACGCAAATTAATTTCTCATAATCATCTGTGCAGTATCGAACTGTTTGTTATCAATTCTAAGCATTCTCTCTTTGATGTATAAAGCTCGTGCCTAAAAAAGTTATCCAATTTGCAACAACATGTATGTTCTAATGCATCAGATGATGATAGATGGTAAATAAATTGTTATGTGGTTATTAATGTAAACACCAACTTCATATTTGCCCATCCTACAAATAGAATACAAAAAATTAATCAGACTGAAGAAAATAAATAATCCAGTTTGTGCATAAGGTCTCCCCTCAGGCTTGATCAACGATTGTACCAAAACACAAAAATCGAAATGTGAAAATTCCGTAAATCATCTATGTTTGCTGCAATCTAAAAATCATTTGCTAAGCCAAAACAAATTGAAAACCCAGCTCAAAATCACCAAACCTCTCATTAGTACCCCACAATTATTGCTATAATACTCCTCAATCTGAACTATATCAATAATTCAAAAATCTCAAGTAAAAAATGGAAATTCCAAGATTAGGTTTACTTACCAGGATGAAGGCGATTTTGAAGGGGGGGGGCATTGATTTCGTCGTACTTCTTGGGGGCGGAGTTTACATGCATGCTAGTGCCATGGTGAGGGTGGCCCTCAGCGTGGTCTTGTCGCGGTAGAGAAAGTCTGGGTCATAATGGACGATGACCTGGTGGAGGAGAGGGAAGAAAGTAGAAGTTGGAAATGATATATTAACTGAGGTAATTCTTCTCCTTAAACCCAAATTATTGTTGTTTGTTTATCTGGTTTACTGTTGTTACTTAAACCAAAAATAAAGCTGCTATTTACAAATTTTTATATGGAAGCATGAATAGTCAGAAATGAGAGTCCCTACCTAAAGTTGTCCAATCAATGAATTTTATTTACAAATTTTGAAACTTGCCAATAAATCATTTGATTTTTTTTAAAAGGCAACATAAATCTCTCAAATAGATGTAGTTGAAATTGTGTCCAATATTCTCTATGTCAAATATCTTATGCTTTTTGGGATTTAAATTTTACCTTTACCTTTTCACGTAGTTCAACTAAGTTGTAGTACGATTCGATTTTATTTTTTCTCCCATCATTTTATTTTAATATTTATCCTTTCTTCAATCAATTGCCAAAAGAAGAATATTATTTTAAGCAGGGTGTACAAATAGATTTTTAAAATTTATAATTTAACCCTATATTTATGTGAGTTACCTTTCTTGATACACATTAATATTTTTATAACATAAATAATTCCATATAAAATTATATTTTATAAATATTTTTGTGTTATATTTTATTTATTTAATACTCGTAAAAATTAATGATGAATATCGCCCGATAATAAAGTTGTTTTACATCTATGTTTTAATATTTGAACCAATAAATTATCAATGCTTATTTTAAAATCATTATTGATATAAATCATTATTATGTTATGTAGTGTAAATACTACATGCAAAATCAAAATTATATAACCACTCCATGTCATACACTTGAATACTATAAAAAATACTTAGGATCATCCAATTATACACATTTTATTACAATTAACCCACGTGAAGTATTTGCATCGATGGAATCACCCTCATTTTGTGATTTTCAAATCCAGATGATAGAATCATATAGTATGATTTTTAACATTACATTTATACTTGCATAACATCAACAATCTTATTTATTTTTATTATGAAATATTTTTATATGATAATGAATGGTTTGTCGATTAAAATATTTATACAACAATAAAAATATTTATAAATATGATTTTATATATAATTATTTATAATATGAAATATTAATGTTTATTACCTTTAGTAACTAACATAAATCAAATAAGATTAATTTTTTTAAAAAGTCCCTATATACACTCATCAAAATAATATTTCTCTACTATTGTTGTAGTGGCAATTGGATTGAGAAAAGGATAAATATTGAAATAAAAAGAAAGTGAAAAAATCAAATCAAATTGTATTACAATTCAACGTACGATGTCGTTATCTTTTGTGGCATATCAGATTAGGAGATCCGGTCAAATATACATGAAGTATAATCATCAAGGAAGAGATATGCATTAATTGAGACAGCTTTAAATTACCTAGAAAGGTATGTTGCATTGCATTGCATTGAATTGGATTACAAATACATTGAGCCTTATTTAATAGGGGAATATCATTTTCAATTTTTTTCTAAGCCGATGTGGCAAGTATTGGAAACGTCACTGGTCAAAATGGTTGATCTTTTAGTTATAGGGTTTAGATAGATTTCACAAGTAAAAAACATGTCAGTATCCTTAAGATTAAAACTCTCTCACTTACAGTATACCATTCTGATTACAATTTATTTCTATTAGCATTTATTTTTTCAGTAACAGGATTTCTGAAGGCAGCCTTCAGAACCAAATCAGCATCCACATAACAATGTTGATGGAAGAACATTTCATGTCTCTTTTTCTACTGGCCATCAATACAAAACTATGAAAAAAGCAGGCCAAAGGTTGATATCAAACCCTAACCTTGGGACAAAATGAGACTCAGCACTTACTATATTTACATTCAAGTGCTTGTACTCATCTTCTCTTCTTGTCATCAGCTTTTATAAGTTCAACAGGAGCTGCCGGTATCCTCAACCACCATTCCCTCATGCGCCTCATGAATCTCGCGCTGCTATCTTTTCTAAGCGGCATACTCCTTGTGAAACACTCCACAAAACCAAACAGGAGTATCCAATTTAGCGGCACAAATGCAAACACCAGCGCTACCAAAATCAGCAGCACAGCAACTCTCTCTGTCGCCTGGCAATCCAAGAAACACACCATTTGAATGCTTATCCATACAATTCTTTATGCTCCTGTTCAGCGTACAAAAGAACATTTCAATGAAGCACAGTAAGCCTACCTGGGGAGCAACAGAAAATAGGATAGCTCGCAGCTTCAGTAAAACGATGTTAACACTTTGAATTAAGCCCTCAACATGGGTTACGGCATCTTGCAGTGTCAAAAGCTGCTCCACTGCATTTTTGGTAGGAGGGGCTGTGATTTTGACGGCTTCAAGTGGTCTCATCTTGCTGGTGCGCCTGCGCCAGACCATAAAAGCTGCCACACTTACAAAAGTAAATGGCAGTATGTATTTGGTCCATCCCCTGTAGATATGCGAAAAGATTTTAAATAATTTGCTCTGAGCAGAACATTGCACTAGTAGCAATAAGACTCTTTAGAGGAGGAATATGAATCCAAAAAAGGCCACTGCCATTCAGCTGCAGATAGAACCAATCCAAACCAACAAAAGTCAAATAAGGCAAACTAAAGAGTTCGAAGAGATCAGAAAAGCATACTATCACCTGAGCTCACTTCAGTGCCTCTGAGAATCTAAGAATGATTTCTTATTCTCTACAATTCACCACTTTTTAGCAGATTAATTTGCATTGAAATCAGGTTAGGAATTAGGGTGCTATTAGTGGTAGCAAAATGTTTGAATTGGAGAAACATAATACAACCAAATTAGATGTATCCAATATGAAAATGATAGCATCATATGATTCATCAACCAAATGATACCAGCAAATGCAAGTCAGTTATATGAATAAGAACATCATTAGATCAAGAACACAGCGGTTAATAGTCTTAACAATAAAAACAAATGAGACATAAGGCATAGAGTACCATCCTCTGTCACCTAGCTGGACTATTACTAACAATCCAGTATCACATCATGCTAAGGAAACAGTGCCATACATTCATTTAGGTATATCCTACATGTATAACTTAATCATTCACACTATGGAAGAAGGTTGTATGATTTGAAATTGATATAAGCAGATACAGTGGGCCCCTAACTTATAAATCAACGACTCCAAGTCCAATTATGATATGGTGAGAAGATGAATGAGATAGAAAAAGCACACACCTGAAGATTGCATAGCTGATCACCAACAAAAACAAAGCAGATTTTGATGGATCTTTCCATGAGGCCAGCCGTTGAAGGCGATCAAATGATTCAATCACAGGATTAAGTAATTCCTAGAGGAAAACAAGATCATATCATCCTCAAGATTCAGCAAAATGATGGCAGTAAATAAAATTGGCAATATGAGTGAACTATAGCAGCAAAAGTTAAATATTTAAAACAAGAAGGTTGTGTCTTTCCACAAGTCCCATAAGACCACCAAATATTCAAGCTGTACTGTTACTCAAATAACAGTTTCATACAATTAGTAAGGGTAAAAGTAGCAGCAGCTTCCAAATGAGCGTCAATGAAGAGATGCAGTACAATTTTTATTATCACTTTGCAATTCTTCCATAACTTTTAGAATGCAAATGCAATGATATTTTAGCACTTTCCAGATTACAGGACATGCTTCTTCATCAAACATTTCCAGGTCGAAAACCAAAACAAGGTTCCCCAAGTAACACAACAAATAACTGCCAATATGCTAGCAGCCTACAAGTCAATAGTTGGTGATTTATATTCTTTTAATCCTAAGATGAGTAAGAGACAACCTTTGCTTAGTCCAACTCCTCAACTGGAGAAAAACAGAAAATTAGCAGAAGAACTCATAAATTAAAGAATAAGAGTTCTGAAATAACCTTCACTACCACTAAGTTTGTATCAATTCCTTCTACTTTTACTTGGTCAACTGTTGCTTGCGCAGCTACAGCTCTCCCAATGTTCTGTTTTGACTGTTTTACAGCTGCTTCCAAAGGACTAGTTGTGCCAATGCAGTAGTCTCCAAAATAAAATGTACCTTCTGTATTCATCTGTTCTTCCTTACACGACATAATACCCAGTGTACGGAGAGTTAAAAGAGAAAATGGGAGGGTCATTTGCTTTTGCACATTTGGAGAACCTAATACGTCACGTTTAACTGCAATGGATTTCATCAGATTTAAGTGATTAGATAGACTCTCCAGGATCAAATCACCCCCTGGAAGACTCTCAGCCAAGTTAAAACACAGTAAAGTTTTGTAATTAGATGAGAAGATGCGAAATGACTCTCTAACTGCCCGGTAGCGGAATATCCCAAGAATTGCTCTGGCTAGTACTTCATTCTGTTGGTTGCCAATAAGATTGTACTTCCTGGTAAAATTATGAGCTCTTAAGATCTCAAGACAGATATCTAACCAATAGTCCCGCCGTGAACTGCTTTTGAATTCAGGAAATTCAAAGTACACAGGATCTGCACTGTACAGAAGTACTGTATAATCTTAATTCTTAATACAGAAATGCCATATGAAATCCAAATGAAATTACAACGATGAAGTGTTAGTGAACATACATGGATGCTGATTTGTACATCACAGCTTTATCAAAGAGGCGAGCACCCAAAGGTCCAGTGAGTTCAGGTTTTATGACCTGTTTTGTGTCAGTTGCCAGATCATACCTCACAGCTTTGTCAAATAGACCAACACCAGATTCAAAGTAGAGAGCATAATTGGTCAGAGTTAATCGTCCTGACACAATAACAAAGAGAATCAAAACAGCAACTCAGATGATCAGAATCCAGGTTAGAATGAGTATACCTATTACCCAAGGCATTTAGACAGCTAATATAGAGAGATAAAAAGGCATATAAGCATTGCAGCGTTGACACATCAAATAATTACATTCTAGTCTCCAATCCATTACATCTGACACAGCAATCAATTGAATCTTTTCAAAAAATCCTACAATAGGGTCCCACAACTCAAGCTACTCAAGGCAATCAAAGCAACCTGAGGGATATAACACCTTCCCCAGAAGCTTACCAGGCCAAGCAGAGAGCCCAACGTGTTGCAGAACTGGCTGTGTAGGCACCGTACCATCTACATCCAATACGATCTCATCCTCTACAAGCGGAAAGTTGGAGAAAGGCTGTGCTCCAATACCACTGTTCACAGACTTTATAACCCTACAAATAGCGATGGGAGGCCATTAATTCAAAAGTAGCAGTAAATTTCATGTTTATCTCATGCATGGTAATTTTGCTCAAAGTTATGTTCATTAGTTCAACATCTTAAAAGTTAGTAATATTCATGAATATGGTGTGAAAATCCAATAATAAAGCAAGTCCAGCACACGTGACTGTCCAGCACATAATTGTTCTAGGATGTTTACAGTGACTGACTGTCCAGCAAACGTGGCAATCACACGGAGATTTCCAAGTCAAGGTTAATCTTCTGCATGCCATTCTCTCTATCATAAAATGTGAACAGAAACAAGCATTTCTGAAATATAAAAATCCCACTCATGAAATAGTGGAAGACCTGAAATCAAAGCTTACTTTCCAAGACCACGAAGATATTTGTCGAAGATGAGGAAATGAAGGCGGTGATTTGCAGATTTCGTGAGAATATCAAATAGATTATGAACTGTTATAATGTCTGCGACTACAGAGGATGCAGGAGCAATGCGCGTGAAAGCCTCTTGACCAACCGTATTCATGTCATCAACCTAATGACAAAAGGAGGATAGATGACAAAATCACCTACTTATGATACTCACTAAAACAATCACGAGCATATGAAACGTTAAAACATTAGTCAGATTCTAATCCGTTGAAGACTGTTAGACAGAATGCATGAGAATTGGAAAAAAGGGAAAAAATCAGACCAACCTGAACAGCCATATTAGTGGAACTTGAATAAAACAATGACCATCCATCCTCATCCTCGGGAAGCTTGTCATTAGAAGCGTTTTCCTGAGAAATGAACATTTGTTTATCATGAATGTCCATGACATTTGAACTGCGGAAATAGGCAAAAATGCAGTCTCACATTGACGGGTAAATCGCTGGTGCCACCGGAGGACTCCCATGCGAGCATCATATCAAACATGAAGCGGCGGAACTCTTTGGCACTCAGATAATCAGGAACATTGGTGGAAAAGTGAATTGCTTGGTAGGAACAAAACTCTATGAAGCTTCTCGCGCAAGTGGAAGGCTGTTTAACTTTCAGAGGCAGCTCTTTGTCGAAACTATGATACAAATCTTCAGCAGATGCATGAATGATCCTACATTTTTTTTGAGGAATCAAAATTCAATTCCCAATTGGGCAAGTTACTATGAAAGGAAAGGTGGTTGATGATACCTGCAACAGCGGGAAATGACGGAGTGGGCCATGGGAGAGAGATGGGGGATGGGGAGAGTCCAGTCATCGGAATGTTTAGGAGAGGATGAAGGGTCATCATCCATGCCGCCTCTCCTTGTAGCGAAACTGTTCTTGGCGGTTAAGTACATGGATTTGAAGAGGGAAAAGCCGCCGCCGCCGCCGCTAGGTGGGGTCGGGGGATTGCTGCCGGAAACATTCTTGGGCGAAGAAGGAGAAGGAGAAGAATCGCGTAGCCATTGTTTGGGAGACCCTTCTTTACCCTTTTCTTCCTCCATTGTCGTTACTGAATCATCGCCTTCCTCCATTTTTTGTTTTGATTCATTTATTCTTGTTGGGGGAAATTGCAGTTAGAGGCATTTAGAGATTCTAAATTTGCAAAGAGAGCATGGAATTTTTTTGTTTTAAATTTTTAAAGAGTATAGATTTCATTTCAAAATTTTGGAAAACGTTTATAATCTTTTATAATTGTATGATGAAAAAAAATGAGAGGTAACATTCATATCCCTATACTCCCTCCGTCCCAGCTTAAATTGCACACTTCACTTTATGTTACTATTCAGTGTCTAACTTTGACCACATATTTAAATAGATATATAAATAATAATATTATCATATATGATATTATTCGATTCGTCATAAAAAGAAGTTTTCAAATATCAACTTTTTATTTGGCGTTATTATGTTTAGGTAAAGATATTAACAGTCAAACATATTTTTCGAAGAGCGTAATAATGATTGTTGTGTAATTTAAGGTGGGACGGATGGAGTACAAATCTGGTCCCAAAACACACATGCAGAGTTTGAACTTCAATATATAACATAACCAACTAAATAAAAGCTCAAATACACATCACCAACCGTTCAACGAACCAAAATATGAATCGAAATAGCACATTCATAATTTACAAGTGGTAATGGACATCTGTAACCATTCATAGAATCAGAGAACGTGTGAACCGCAAACAAAGTTCTTTTTTTTGGAATCAAAAGTTGACCACAAAAAAAAGATTTAACAACAAAGCTTTCAAATTTAACCAAATCTTAGGATTCAAAAACAAAACCAAGAGATAAGAAGGGTTCTAATAGAATATTAGATGAATTATAATCAGGTTAAGAAATGAATACCCTTTCTGATTGATTTTGTATATATATCATTTTACATATCTGATTCTGCCTTGTATATCATTTGTACTATAGTATATATATGAATACACGGCCACAATTATTTGTGGGTTTACATTCTATCGTGGTATTAGACAAGTTTATCTAAACTTCCTGGCTTTTATTTCTCTTCTCCCGATACTATCATCACCAATAAAATTCCCAAAAATAAATCTGCTCCAGCTTTTACAATCCACTGATACCGGCCGCCAGTCTTCCACCGCCGCTCGTTGCCCATCTACCACTGCTGCCTCCGTCCAACTTCGGCCGACCTCCGTCCTCCGGTCAGCCTTCTCCTTTGCTGCCCGATTTCCTCGCCGCCATGCAGACAGCACTTCCGATCTTCATTGTTTTCAGTTAATTCTTCACTCGATTTCCGTCCCTGTCTCGAACGACGCTCTTCGTCGTCGTCGTCTAGCCGCTGCTACAGTCTCGTTCGACTCTCTGTCTGTTTAGATCGCAGTCCGCCGATCACCGGTTGCAGCTCGATTTTACTTCGTCAGATCCACGCGCCCAGCTTTCAAATCAGCGCGTGTTGCCACGCGCGTCATCTGGACCCGCACATTTTCCTTTGTTGAGCATGCTTTCACGCGCAGTCAGTGCCTTCCAAAATCGTCTATTTTCACGCAATAGTTTGTATCATCAGCACTTGTCGCAGTTCTTCGTCAACAAAAAAACAAAAGAAACAAAAATTCTATTGTATTATGGGTTCTTTTGATCAACCACGGTGTCAATGGTGTTATACTTTGGGTCATGTTGCTTCTTGTTGTTCTAAACTGTAAGATGAATGGTACCAGTTGCAGTGTCAGTGGTGTAAGAAATTTGGTCACTCTGCCTCCACATGTTCTCACTTGGTTTCTCGGGTTTCTTCTTCTGCCGCTTCACCGCATTTTCCCTGGATAGCTGATTCTGGCGCGACCAACCACATGATTTCTTCACAGTCCGCTCTTGAACGCGTGACTCCTTATTCTGGTAATCGTCGTGTTTTTTGGGTAATGGTTCTGCTCTTAACATTATCCATGTTGGTCATTCTCGGGTCTCTAATTCATTATCCATGTCTGATGTTTTGGTGGTTCCTCCTATTACTAAAAAAATTCTATCCATCATCAAGTTGACTCGGGATATGAATGCTATTATTTGTTTTGATGATTCTTCTTTCACTATTTTAAACAAATTTACTAGAGATGTTATTGGCAAGGGTCATCTTGATAATGACTTATATGTTTTGGATTTTGGTGGTGCTTCTTTTTCTGCTTTTGTTGCATCGAGTGCATCTAAAGCATCTTTTGAACTTTGGCATAGTCGATTGGGTCATGTGTCTCACAACATCATTTCGTCTTTGAGCATGTCTGGATGTTTGTCAGTTACTAGTTTGCTGCCCAAGTCTCATTTATGTGCCGCTTGTGAGATGGCTAAAGGCAAACATCTTTCTTTTAGTGATAATTTTAAAGTGTACCATGTATACTTGATTTAGTTCATTGTGATCTTTGGGTACCCTCGCATGTTGTCTCTTGCATTGGGTACCTTTATTATGTCATTTTTATTGATGATCACTCTCGGTTTACTTGGTTGTATCCTGGGAGGTCGTCGTCGTACCTCTCAAATATACAATTTATAAGCCCAAAATGTTTACTAAATACAACTAAGTAGATAGTTTGGCAAGTCGGGGTCGTCCACAGAGAAGAGGGATATTTCTAAGTGTTTACACATACAAGGGTG
>JAULKK010000002.1:6067647-6078461 GCA_032355705.1 Rubia peregrina | reverse complement strand
CCCACCATTTGCTGTTCGGCATGCCAGCCTCAAAGGACTTGTATTGCTTTCAAAAATTGTTGACTCTGAGGGTATGATCCCAGTAATGAGGACCTCAGGAGCAAGTGGCGATCCTATTGGCTGAAATATAAAACATCTCATGCCTGAGAAGAAAGGTAAAAACAATTTACAAAGAAATACACGGGGAAATTTTATCAACAAAGTACCTCATCAAAATAGGTGAGTTCACTAAGCAGACCAGTTAAAAGATGTCTTAAGTTTTTCAATCTTCTTCTGTGTTCCCTTGGATTTATTGACATCTCGCATAATCAAACACAGTTGGGAAGTCAATTCTGTTTGACGAACCAGCCTCTGCCAGAACTTTAGACCATCTTCTCCTCCATCAGCACGTGTTCCCAACTGCTAAAATGTGGACAAATGGTAGCTCAATTAGAACAGAAATTGCTTTGACTTACACATATGAGGACCATTTCAACTTAGCAAGTACTCTTTCTTCATATAGATATGCACAATAAACCGAGCCATAGATGATAAATGATACAGCAGTCGGTAGTTGCTTAAGAAATCAATAAGCTTGCAGATTTCCATAGAATAGCCCACATCTTGGTATCAGATGACAATTAAACAGAACCAAATAATTTCATACCACTACATTCTTTCTACAGCAGAAAACTGAAGATTTAATTGATTGTAAAAGCAGGGAAAAAGTGAGCCAAAAACATGACGCAAACCATAGGTTGGACACAGCAGATGTACAAAAGCAAGGGGAAACTAAAAGCAAGACATGAAGAAAAACAAAAATATGGAGCCGGCAGATTAGATGCATAGGAGGCAATGCATCAGTAATTTAAAGAAATCGCCCAACCATTGTTGAAGTCTGTTATTAACAATACAAATATCGAGCTATAACAAATGAAACAAAATCTAATCCTCAAAAGCAGAGAAAGCTACGGACCTTTCCACAGACATTGCAAGTGCCTGCTGCAACAAGGCATTTTCATCATCCTGCAAGGAAAAAAGAAACAGAAATGGCGCAGCGGTCAGAAAGCAATCAATACTGACAACATATTAATATGCATTCATGCATACTTTAATGGATGCGGAAAGGAATGCAAACTCTGAAAACTACACGTCCCTCAATAGGCTGCAAGATAAGGGATAACAATAAGTTCAAAACTGAAGCGAGTATATGAAGGGAAAGTCGCTACAATACTCTACCATTAAAACATATCCATTTCAGAGGATCAATATTTGGATCCACACCAAATTCAAAACCAGCTCCTTTGTCAACAAAACCTGAAATACCCAAAAACAAATCAACAATAGACTTAAATACGAACCATCTCAACTGAAGATGCAAACTTTAAATACCCAAAAGGCAGATTATTATATATCTTTCAATAGATAAAAAGAGTTCTAATTTCTAATTCAAACAAATTATGTTAGACAGAATCAGTCAATTATCTTTGGAAAAATCAAATTTCCCTAACCTGTCCAGAGTATTAATCATAGTGGCTTACCTTTGCTCGTTGCGCCTCTGCTCATGGCGGACGGCGAAGTCAAAGCACCGCAACGCCATTGACCACTCGTCGCAGTTCCCTAGCTCCTTCAGTAGAAACATGCAATCATCCGTTCCAGAGAACTCCGTCTCGGAGGTCAGAAGCACAACATCGATTCGCGAATTGTCGCCGCTGGAACGAATGGCTTGCTGCAGGGCCTCATCGGCAACAGAGCTATGGCGGCGGGAGAAGGCAGTGGTCCTAGAGCGCCCGAAGTGCATCTTGGACACAAAGCGGGTGGGGAGACCAGTTCAAATTGCAAGGGAGTGGGGGAGAAAACGTCCGGGCTGGAGCCGAGTCTTTACTTTCGTAGTGGATTCAACGAAATCAGTCTTTTGGTCATTAGCTTTGTCAAGGTAGATCATTATCCCCACATATATGCTCACCCTTCTTTGTTCTGTTGCTCACAAGAATTGCGAAAATCAACACGGGTATTATTAACTCTCTGAGCTCCTATGCTAATGAACAACAAACACACATTCAATTACTGAATCATAATTTTGAATCCTGATCAAATTTTAGTACATCCTCCGTCCCACAGTTCCCTTACTCAGTCATCATTAATATACTTAACTACTAACGAAAAGTTGATATTCTGAATAAACACTACGAATCTAACAATACACACATTGATAATATTATATTAGTTCATCAATTTTAACCGGAAAAATAAATTATGCCCTAAAAGTAATGACCGAGAACCTGGAGGTGCTGTCTTTGAGCTGATGAACATGGGCATCGATATTCTTGAAGTCTACATACTGCTGATCCCTGAAAACAAAACAAAAAATCAAACTCCTTCGTTAGGGTCCATATTACACTCCTTCAGCATGGCATAGATCTCCGGTTCGGGGCAGTTAACAATTTCTTTTAAACTTTGCAAAACTTTCCGAGACCCCGCGGGTATGGACTGTAACCCTACCGCCACAGTCCCCACGTCGGCCCCATTCTTAGTCTTCTTGATTTCGCCCCCACCACCGCCCATATTCCACCATTATTCAGATCTGCGCCGAATTTATCGCCGGTGAATTATTCGTCCTTATCGCTTGATACGATTGACCAGTAAGAAAGTTTAGAAAGGGATTTGGATTCTTGAATGAAAAAAATAGGGTTTCCAATGAAGAAGAAGAAAATCAAAGCATCACGTCTAGAAAAAGTGAGCTGAAAAGAAGGGCAAAGGGGCTTATATAGGTCTGCTCAAAACGATGTTGTTTTGAGCAATCACCTAAATACAAAAATATGGAAATACCCCTGATGCCCATTTGTGTCAATCATGAGACGTCGTTTTGAGCAGCCACCTAAATACAAAAATACGGAAATACCCCTGATGCTCATTTGTGTCAACCATGACATTGGGTGAATATCTTTTATAAGTATACCTAAGAAGATGAAGGTTAGAGTCCGGCAAGAACCAAAAGTGAAAGGGAAGAGCTTATGCAGGTTAAAGTAAGTTTGTCATCCGAGGTTTTAATGCAATTAAAAACAAGTCGGAGGGTCTTAAAGCTCTAAACTATACAAGGCCTGCAGTATCTGTAAATTAGGCTCACAACACAACAAAAGAGGTAATAGCAGGAGCGCCACAATTCCGCAACAACTCTACGAAATTTCCGACAACCACCCATTTCCTTAAAAGTGCCTTGTTTGATGATCGCGTTGATAACATACGTAGGTTTTTCACTGTTTTATCTCAATTATCTTCTTGTATGTTTTAATGTAGTTCTCAAATTTTTAATGCAAATGCTTTGCCTTTTGTGATTCGATTCATCCATTTCGTTTTGATTCAGATGTCTTGGTGGTGAAATTTTGTTTATTTTCAACATTGGGTGCTCAAAAAATGTTTACTTGCCAGTTGCCACCATGTAGAAAGATTACAAATTTAAACTGAGTGTAGCCCTATTTTGTTCTGCTAAAACTCTATGCAGGTTATCAGTGGGTTTTCCAGTTAATATTCTTACAAGGATTTTTCCAGGGATTTTTCCTGTTAAGGACGAATGAAGCGTCTTTAGAAGAATGCCAAAACTTTTGCTTAAATGGTAAACTATTAGTTACTCGGGTGATTTGGTTGAAATGAGCTTATTCAACTCAATAGATGTTTTTTACTGCTTTCTTCGCATTGAGTGATGATTGAACTACCAAATCATCAGGTGAAAGGAGTGTTCGCATGTCAAACTGAAACTGGGTGAAGCCTCACTAGTTCGGTCAGTTGTTTGATAACAAGAAATCATGTCGTTTTCATTCTTCAAGCCCTCGCGACCCAAAACGCCACAGGAGCTTGCCAAGGTCATTAAAGATAGCCTTATCGCTCTTGATTCTAAAACCGTTGCTGAAGTAAAAGCTCTCGAAAAGGTTCATCACTTTTCTCTGGACTTCATTTCTCTGTTTTTTGTTTTCACATGGCTAAGATGTAGTTCTAGATTGTTTTCTCAAGGAAACAAAATCCAGTGACATACCTCTGTAAAGTAAACCAGGTTAGTTCTGGTGTCTCTATGTCTTTGATAAATGCTTTTTATGGGGCTATCAGGAGAGCCATTTAAAAAAAAAATCCAGTAGGAGCTAAAATTTATGTCGAAAGAGTACAAGTATTTGAATTTCGTGACAGGAAATATGATTGAGTTCCTCGAGCCATTGGGTAGCGTTTTTCTTAAGTGTAGCAATTAATAAGAAAAAAAACTTCTCTCAAATGATAAACCTTGTCTCATCCTGCTTGTCTATCGTTTTTGTATTGCAGTCAGATGTCATGTTAACCTTTACTTAGGTTGACATTGAAAAAAATTGGAAGGCTAGGTGATCCATGAAGCTTTCTTTTCTTTCCCTTACTGTAGATGCTTGCAGAATTTCCATCCTGAATTCTTAAGCAGTGGATGATTCTTTTCCCTCACCCTGCTCTACTGGTTGAATGATTGGGTTTTTAGTTTCCAGTGACTTTTGTACTATTCAGTTGGGATCTCCGGGACACTAGCTCTTAGGTCTTACTTTAACTTTGATTACAGCTTACAACATGAAATTTATGAAAAGTGTCTGCCAGGTTAAATGACTGAGTACTGGAGTTCCTACTTCTTTGTAGTAAACCTCGAAGCTATGATGAACACTGATAATTGGAAGTCTCAGTTTGTTGTTTGGTTCCCGAACTAAAAAATAACGTATCCGCACTCTTTTTTTGTTTATTCCAATAGGCTATGGAAGAAGTTGAAAAAAATATCTTGGCCATGAGAGTCATGCTTTCAGGAGATGGTGAGGTTGAGCCAAATGCAGATCAAGTTTTACAGCTGGCCATTGAAGTTTGTAACGAGGATGTTATCGCCCTCTTTATTCACAAATTACCCATACTGGGATGGGAAGTGAGTTTTGTGTTTAACTTTATATGCTATTGTAAAATAGTCACTTATGAAATGTCAATTGAGTTATGTGCTTCAAACAAGATTTTTGGCCTTTTTCCAGTCTAGAAAAAACCTGGTCCACTGCTGGGCAATATTGCTCAAACAGAAGGTTGATACCTCATTCTGCTGTGCGCAGTACATGGAGAGACACTTTGAGTTGTTAGACTTCCTTGTTGTTAGGTGAGCACTTCTAGTTTTAGGCCTTTGTCATGATGCAACTTCTTTTTCTTTCGATTGGCATTTCTTCATAACGCCTTCTGGATTTTGTGTTTGTACCTGATAGAGATTCTTTCTTGTCTTCTCGTTCATTGCACTGTGCAACTTAAAGGCAGTAATTGTGAATCTCGTTTTCTTTAGTACAATTTTGATTTACTTAGTTGTATTTCACATGTTGTCACCAGTCCTCAATCTTGTACATAGAATACAATTACCATTCCAATGTCTTTGCAGATGTTACACCTAATTATGCCCTCTAGTTAATTTCTGTTTCCAATAATGTCTTTTCACAATCTGCCTTCAAACAGCTATGACAATAAAGAAATTGCCTTGCACTGTGGGAGTATGCTGAGGGAGTGCATCAAAGTTCCTTCTCTTGCAAAGTAAGAATTCAGAGTTTCAGACCCTTTTCAAAATTTCAACTAATCCTGGCACTGCCCATTAAGATCTATTTCGATCATGTATGAAATGTCTGAATATTGTTTAACAGAAGCTTAGGTATGTGCTTTTCCTTAAAGTCTTTGTTGCCCTAAATAATACTCTTCTCTCTGTTTGTGTGGGTTTCAACTTCCACCAAAAGTTATTCAGGAGATATAAATAACAACTCCAACTTGTAAACTGAATTTTGAGGCCTTTTTTATGAGGCCCAGGGTGGCATGGAATCAGCATATGTGTATAAATAAGAAGCACTTTAGTTGAAGATATGGCACCCTTGACATCTTCTTCTGACATTAGCTTCAGTACCTTGTTTCCTTAGCTTGTTCAAATTTCTCCTGGCTATCATATACGCTGGTTGTACTCACAATTAATTGGAATCTCACCAGGTACATATTGGAGTCTCCAAGCTTTGAGTTGTTTTTCAAATTTGTGGAGTTGCCTAATTTCGATGTCTCTTCTGATGCATTCTCTACTTTTAAGGTTAGATGTGTGAATAAAAAGCGTTTGCTCAACTTGTCACTGGAATTTAGTTTTCATCTCTCGCCTTATGCTTACACAACATAATAATGCACATAGGATCTATTAACCAAACATGATTCAGAAGTCTCCAGTTTCCTGTCGGCTCATTACGACGAGGTTAGATCCCTCTTTATGATAGTTTAATAATGAAAATTATTTACTTTTTTCACGAATAATTATGTAAATTTGTAACAGCTTATATTTTTTTCTTATGGGAATATGGGATGAAGAAATTAGTAACCTCTCCATATCAGATATAGTTTTCTATTGTTCAATCATTGTTTTGTTGTGCTAAAAAAACTGTTCTTCTAGTTCTTTCAGCAATATGGGATACTTTTGACCTCTAAGAATTATGTAACAAGAAGGCAATCTTTGAAGGTTAGTGGCAGTCATTGTCTGTCAGTGCTGCTTGCAGTATTATAGATATTAATTTCATGAAATTGCTTCCAAACTTCAGCTTCTTTCAGACTTTCTATTGGAGCCTCCTAATGCCCAAATAATGAAGAGTTACATTACTGAAGTTCACCACTTGAAAGTTATGATGACATTACTGAAGGTATTGAATAGTGTCTCTCACACCCTCCTTTAGTAGCCAATTCTATTTGCTCGAAATGATATTACAAGCAAAGATTTAGATGTTATGATTTTATTTTGATGCTTTGTGATTAGAGATTAAAGGTTTGTACCGTCTCTGGCTTCTAAAATATCAAGATTCAGGAGCATCTGCATAGGCGATGAATAAAATGGCCAGGGCTTTATATTAGTTTGCATGTTTATGTGAATATGGGCTTTCTGTGACTTTAAAGAGTTACTTTCTGCTGTCGGCATTATGTATTTTGTCGGTGCATGAACATATTGCAAACTTCAGTTGAATGTTTCATGTTGTGAATTTTCTAATGGGAAATCATTGGAAAGCCTAATATTACACAAGTGTGATTTCGTAGTTTTCTTTCCATCTGCCACTGTGTTGTTACGAATGCCTCTATAGACCACAATCACTCATGAGCTTAAACAAAGGAAGTGGACTTGCCTTCAAGCTCTTAGACATTTTGATTTGTGCTTGACATTTCCTATTTTTCTTTCTTGCATTATATACAGGATTCGAGCAAAAACATCCAAATATCAGCTTTTCACATTTTTAAGGTGCGCTAATGTGTACTTTGGTTCCCTATTTCCAATTGACGAAAATAGTCTCCAGTTGAGGGTGGGTAGTTGGTGAAAAGTCGTATACTCTCTTGTATCTGTGAGACTGAAAGATTGAATATCGTATTTTCTGGGAGAAGCTAATTCCGTTAATAGATTAATTATCTCCAAAAATGGTGGCAAGTAGTTTGGTATTTAGTTCAAGGCAAGCTTAATGGACTTTAGCTTGTAGAGTTACAATATATAGGCTTCCATGCTGTTTTAGGACTTACTGGAATCATTCAAAACAAAGAACCACGTTGATAGGCTGAGTAGTGTCTTTTTCTTTTAGAGAGTGTCATGCAGATTTGATATCCTTTATTACTCCATACAGGTTTTCGTGGCAAATCCTAACAAGCCTAGAGAGATAAAAGTGATACTATCAAAAAACCATGAAAAGTTATTGGGATTGCTGCAGGATCTCTCTGGAGGAAAAGGCAATAAAGCTGATCTGATCACTTTTTTTTTTATTCTTTCCACTTTCGAATCTCTCTGTGTATGCATAACTAAGCATGTGGTTGCAGGAGGCGAAGATGAACAGTTTGAAGAAGAAAAGGAGATGATAATGAAAGAAATCGAGAGAGTATCCCGACTCCCTAACCTTGAATAGTCTAAAGCTGTCGTGCCATGACACAGAAAAAGAGAGTTGTGTAGCGGAGAACCTCCCTATCAACTTCGATTTGTGATTGGACTATGTTTCTTAAGGTGGTGTGGTAAATGGGATTTGTGTTTGTTGATGAGTAAACAAAGGTGCTGTAACTGAGCCTTGCTAACTAATGAGTGACTGTACATCCAATCTTCCATTTTCACTGCATTCCCTTGCTCTCTTCAAGTCTCACAATTGAGTACTCCTTTTTTAAGTGAATCTTGTTTCAGCAGTTAAAGTTTTGACACTAATGTCAAATACTCTACTTACCATTTTGATTCTTCAATCATATTATAATATTATTCTACATACGAATAATAATCATTTTGAGTAATGTTTCGACATTTATTCATAAAATATTGTTTTTACAATACGGTGTATGATATATGTATAGAAAACTCTTTTGAACACGTGTAAAATCAAGAGAGTAAGTCGAGTACGTGAATGGTTATACATACATTTCTTATAACAAGTGGCACTTTCAAAATACAAAGCCAAATTGAAATTGATATCCAATCCTAGAAGGACACAAAAATACTCCTTCTGTTCCGTTATCATTGACACACTTTTCATTTAAAGATGTTCATTTTATTTTGGTACATTTCAAATATAGAATGGTTTAAGGGAATTTTTACTATTCAATTTACTTTTTTTTACTTCCCATTCATTTTGGTTCACACAATTGGTATCTTCTAAAAAATGTGTCAAAAAGTGAAGTGTCAAACTTAGTTGAACATGAGTATGTAATTTGAGGATGTGATTAAAGGAGCCCTAAAGCCAAGGGACTAGAACCTCAAATTCTGGTAAACTAATACCAGAGTGGTATGGATAAGGAAGAGCCGCCGCAGGGAGCCGGCGGCAGAAACAATTTCTTTCATTTGCCCGAATTCACACTTTTACCATTGTCTCCCTCATGATGGCGGCTACTGCAACTGCAACCACCGCAGTGTGCTACACCCGCGGCTCTTTACATTTCGGGCCTCCCAAGAATCCGACTTCTCCCCATTTCAACCCAATCTCCAGAAGAAGCAGGCCCTTTTCCTTAACAAATGCAAGAAATCATCAAATGGTTGTTGCCAAAGCTGCTTCAAAAGCTAGCGGTGGGAAAGGGGATGCGAAGAAGGAAGAGGAGGTGGAGGAAGTTGAGGTTGAAGAAGAGCTGCCATGGATACAGGAGAAAGCATTAGACTTGGTGGAGTTTACTGGCTCTGTCACCCAGGCCATTCCTGGTCCCAGAGTTGCCCACACCTCCCTCCCTTGGTTTCTTGCCGTCCCCTTGGCCTATCTGGGGATCACTTTCGTGTTTGCTCTTCTTAAGACTGTTCGTAAGCTCAAATCCCCCAAGCAGAAAAGGAAAAAATTGGTACTTCCCGGCTTCCTCTTTCTTTCCACGAGTTGTTTGTCATTCTGTTCCTATCTCTCCAACTGTGGCTAAGTAGGTTGGAGATATGTTATGCCTCCCCCCCATTATTCATCGCTCAAGTCATTAATTCAAGATGGTTGGATTGGTTTTTCTTGCCTGTTCAGGTGAACAAAATGCTACTTTGTGCAAATCAATAGATGAGCTTTTTGAGAAAGGAACAGATCAAGTAACACGATCAACCTTGGATGGACTGGTGCAAAAGGTGAAGCTCCGTAGATCATCCATCACTCCAGGGCATGTGTTGCCTGTTTCCATCTATTACTATGATTTGGCCTCTGCTTTGTTGGACTTCGCTATTTGTCCGTATTTTCGTTTTTTGGCGTTTATGTGTGATGTGCTTTCAGACAGATTTTACCATGGAGGAGATTTTGCGAAAATATATTCGCTATGTGTTGAATGAGAAGCCATTCAATCCGGATTTGGTTGTGGATTTAATCCAGCTGAGGAAAGCCACAGGATTGGATGATTCTCAAGTAGCTGCCGTTCTGAACGATATCTCAACACGTATAGTAAAAGAGAAAGGTGATGGCAACTTTTTGTTACCACTTTCCTTTTCTTTTTATCTCTCTCTGTACCAGTTTGTGCTTGTGTTTGGGAGTGATAGATTTTATCCTGCTCTCTCTTCAACCCTTCCCGTGGGCGTGATAGATTGAAGGGAATAATGACATTTTGACAACCTTGCATCTTCTGCATTAAAAAGTTGATTAAAATTGCTTAACCCAGTTAATATTGTGGCTTATGTTAATTGAGAAGGTGTTCATTCCAATCATCATTTAACTAATGTTGTGTGTAAATGAAATGTGCATGAGAGTGTATTAAGAACTTTGGTGTTGGGAAAATCGTTAGCAATATATGTTTTAGAATGAAGATGTTTAAGTTGCGTTAAAAATATGGTTGGTCTGAATCACATTTTATCCTAGTTGCAAAATTTTGGCCATTGCTATTCACTGTTTAGGGTAGTGGGAAGGAAAAACAATTGTACAAACTGGCTGAAATTAAGGGTGCTTGGGGTTGGATGAGTATGTGGGTTTATTGGTACAATTTAATGTAGTAGAAAAATGTTAAGCGCATTTCATGTAGCGTATGGAAAGGAATGCATATCGTGTGTTTGCCGTGTTGTTGAATGCGGAGTTAAACTTTTGAAATTTGTGGATGTTATTCCATTTTTTAGAAATTATGAGATCCGCGTTTGGCCTTAAAATCATCCTGGGTGTGTTGCGAATTCATGTTAAGCGTTTGAAAGTCGTTTTGGAAATCATTGATTTGCGGCTGTTGATTGTTAATGTTTGTGTGGAATGAACGATTATTGTAAATTGTGTTTGGGTATAAGTTTCATATGTATTGAAATTTTAATTTGTACTTGTGTAGGGAAAATCTGGTGCGCGATATAGTTGAATTTTACTGTTCTCTGGAGCTATAGCTTTTCATTGTTGAAGGTATGTTTTATTGTAAGG
>JAULKK010000002.1:6037598-6056983 GCA_032355705.1 Rubia peregrina | reverse complement strand
ATACGGGGTGTCTTCAGATGCATATGTGGCTTCGTGGCGTGTTGAGCTTTATGGCCAGTTAGAGGGTCTTGATGTTGCTAAAAGGTATTTTGATACCGTCAATTTGGATAAAACAAATGTTGTTGTTGCCTGGACTTTGCTGGCTGGGATATATGTGAAAAATAATAAGCCTGAATTGGCTATTGACTCTTTTAATGAGATCATAAATAATGGTGGCATGATTGTCGACCCTGTTGCATTAATTACTGTGATTACTGCTTGTGGGATGCTGAAATCAGTGCGTGATGGGAAGCATGCTCATCAGATTGCCAAGGATTTTCAATTTGATTTTGATGTTCTGGTGGGAAATGCTTTGGTGAAAATGTACATTGATTGTGGTAATGTTAAAGATGCAAGGGAAGCATTTGATAAGATTGTGTGTAAAGATGTCATATCTTGGACTGCCATGATATATGGGCATGTGAAAAAGGGAGAGTTCAACGAGGGTCTAAAGTTGTTCCGTTGCATGAATGAAGATGGGATCAAAGCTGATGCTTTTGCTGTGTCAAGTGTCCTTCCAGCTTGTGCAAGACTAACTGGATCCAAAAATGGGAAGGAAATTCACGGCTATCTGTTGAGGAATGGTATTGATTTGAATGTCGTGGTCCAGAATGCCCTGATTGACATGTACGTCAAATCAGGGTTGATCGACTATGCTTCAAGGGTATTTACTAAAATGGAACAGAAGGATGTTATCTCATGGACAATCATAATCTTAGGTTATAGTTTACATGGACAAGGAAAGCTTGGAGTTCAACTGTACTGCCAAATGGCCAGGAATCCAACTGTACAAGAAGATCAAATGACTTTGGCTGCAGTCCTCTATGCTTGTTACTCTGCCTGCATGGTTGAAGAAGGTCGACGTTTCTTTAACAGATTAATGGCTCCAAGGGTATCCAACTCTGCATTGATGGTTGGGCTGCTCTCACGCGCCGGACTTTTCAATGAAGCAAAGGCATTGATTTCAGACAGAAACATCTCAAGACATGCAGAAGTATTAAGAGCGCTGCTAAATGGCTGCATTATAAACCAAAATCTGAACATGGCTAAAGAAATTATTGAGCAGCTCTGTGATTTGGAGCCTCTAAAACCTGAAAATCATGTACTGTTACTGAACTGGTATGCACACCATGAGGATTGGGAGATGGTGGCTAAACTAAGGGAAACAATCTCAAACATGGATGTGAAACCTAGGAAAGCTTATAGCTGGATTGAGTTCAAGAACAAGGTTCATGTATTTGGTACCGGAGATGTATGTATCTCACCCGATGACAGGAGCTATCTACAATAAACTGCGGGGTTTGCTAGAGAAATCGGAAGCAAATGGGTTCCAGATGACGAGAAATTTCAGCCTCCCTGGGGTGGATGAAGAGCGGGAATGCGATCTCATCAACCACTCTGAACTTTTGGCGATTTCTTTTGGTTTGATCAGATTGGGAGGTCAGAAACCCATCAGAGTGACCAAAAATGTTGCTGTTTGTCACAATTGCCACCGTTTTGTTAAGGCAGTCTCTAAGGAAATAGAGCTTGAAATTGTTGTTAGAGATCCATTTTGCTTTCATCATTTTAGTGATGGAATATGTTCTTGTGGAGATTGCTGGTAAAATTATTGGATCAGAAGCGGTGTCAACTTTTTTAGTTACGGTCTTGCTCATAGTGTTGATAGCGGACACGATAATTTTATTGGCTGAGAATTAACAGGCTTACAAGAGATTAAATCAACTGAGAACGAGAAAAAAAAATGACGGTTTTACAAGGGAATTTTCTGAAACGTTCGCATGACGGGTTTTAGGGTACCCGATTAAATGGATTTTTGCTTTCTACATATGTTAGATGAAATAGATTTTAACTTTCTACGTATTGCAGACAATTTTAATACATTAGTGAAAGAATGATTTCCCGTAATGAATCATGTATTACTGTTCAGAATAAATAGAGTAAAAAATAAAATAATGGTACTAATATGACTCTAGTCTAGTTAACAACTCTATCAATAACAAATCTAATCTAATCATATACCTGTCTTATTCTAACACCATCCCTCAAGCGAAGCGTCAGATACTCAGTGATGCAAAGCTTGGATCGGAAAAACTCGAACAGCGGATGAGAGAACCCTTTGGTGAAGATGTCCGCAATTAGAAAAGCAGTATGTACATAAGCAACACGTAGCTTCCCAGAAGCAACCAACTCTTTAACAAAGTGATAGTTGATGTTGATATGCTTCGCCCGCTTGTGAGCAACTGGATTCTGACCCAAAAAGACGGCATTACTGTTGTCATATAGAAGCAGCGGAGAACCAAAAAGCGGAACTCTAAGGTATCGAAGCAGGTGAGTCAGCCAAACAACCTCGGAAGCTGTGTTGGCTAGAGCTCGGTACTCAGACTCCATGCTGGAATGAAAAACAATGGGCTGCTTCTTGGCACTCCAGGAAACAAGGTTTCCACCAAGAAAAGCAGCATATCCATAAGTGGATCGACGAGTCTTTAGACAACGAGCCCAATTTGCATCAGAATAACTCAACACCTCGGAAGAACTGGTAGATCGAAAGGTAAGACCAAAATGCAGTGTTCCTCGAACATATAGGATAATCCAAGGAACTGCAGCAAAATGGTCGTCACGAGCATCCTGAAGATACTGACTGACAGTGTTAACCGAAAGGCAAAGTCAACACAGGTAATGATCAGGTACTGAAGGGCCCCAACTAGAGAACGATACAGAGTCAGATTCCAAAATGGAGGACTGGTGGAGCTATGCAACTGCGAGGCCGGTACAAAGAGGGTAGAGACTAGATCAGCATCAGACATCCCAACACGAGTAAGAATGTCACAGACATATTTAGCTTGACCAAGAAGTAAACCCAATAAAGTAGATGATACTTCTATGCCAAGAAAGTAATAAAGGGTGCCTAAGTCCTTGATGAAAAACTCTCGATGTGTTCGATCAATAAATTGTCGAAGAAGAATCAAATCGTTACTTGTAAAAATGATGTCGTCGACATAAACCAGAAGATACAGTAACGATGATCCCCGAGAAAGAACAAATAGAGAAGTGTCGGCAAAGCTGAATTGGAAACCGAGCTGAGTCAAATAAGTACTGAATCGCTGAAATCATGCTAGAGGTGCTTGCTTACGACCATAAATGGCCTTCCGCAAGAAACAAACATAATCCGGATGGAGCGGATCCTTGTAGCTAATGGGTTGCGCCGTATACAGTGGACTGTCGATAACGCCGTTGAGGGAGACGTTCTTGACATCCAGCTGATGAAGCGGCTGGGAATGCATCATGGCAATGGCGAGAACTGTCTGAACAATGGAGACTTTGACCACATGACTGAAAGTGTGATCAAAGTCAAACCCCAAAATTTGAGAAAATTCCTGCACTAAAAGTCAAGCCTTATGAAAATCAACCATGTCATTAGGATGGTACCTTAGCCGATAGACTACCCATCTGGAGCCAACAATGTTGACGTCCGATGGGTGGGTAACTAAATCCCAAGTACGCTGTCCACGAAAAGCTATTATCTCTTTATCTGTAGCAAAAACCCAAGAAGGATCCTGAAGAGCTAAATGGTAATATGTGGGTTCCAACTAAGCAGGTAAAGCAGCAAGAAGACCATGAACGATAATGTTCGAGTAGTCTCCGCGCTGAATAGCCCCAGTCGCCGATCAAGTACCCATATGATGAGAGCGAGTTCAAAGAGGAAAAGCCAGATGAGTGGAGTCAGCTAAGGTATTGGGGATAGGGTGACCAAACTAGGTGAAGACTGGGCGGCCGGACTAGTAGACAGAGATCCAAGCAGCGCTGGCTGATGAACTGGAGCCGGATCTATAGTACAAATGGAGCAAGGGGCCGAAGGAGATGTAGTCGGCAAAGGAGAAATTGTAGGCAATGAAGGTATTGAATTAGAATCAGATCAAGAAAAGCAAAAACATCTAACCTTGAAGGTGGAGAAACGATCGCCGAAGGAATAGATGAGGCGAATGAAAAGTACGTTTCATCAAAATAAGCATGTCGAGTGACATAGATTCTGCTGGTAGTGCGATCGAGGCACCAAAATTTTTTATACTGCGAACTGTAGCCAATAAAAACACACGGAATATTGCAAAGAGACATCTTGTAGTCAGAAAAAGGGCGAACGAAGGGGAAGACCTGACAACCAAAAGCATGAAAATTGGTGTATATGGGAATCCGTCCATTAATAACTTCATATGGTGATTGTCCGCCAAGAACAGGAGTGGGCAATCGATTTATGGTATAAGTG
This sequence comes from Rubia peregrina, assembly GCA_032355705.1. Lineage (NCBI taxonomy): Eukaryota > Viridiplantae > Streptophyta > Magnoliopsida > Gentianales > Rubiaceae > Rubia > Rubia peregrina. The sequence goes on along the minus strand of JAULKK010000002.1, from coordinate 6,052,683 downwards.
GTTGCAGCAAAGACGCTAGGCCAGTGAGAGAGAGAGGGATATGATAGTGGTATAACATAGACAATCCCATCTCAGCAATGTAGCGGTGCTTGCGCTCAGCTCGACCGTTATGCTTAGGATTATATGGGTAAGAAATCTGATGATGAATGCCTTTTGTCTAAAAGTGAGAGGGTGAACGGCCATTTACGAACACAGTCCCTCTATCACTCTGAAACACCTTAATGGTGGAAGGGAATTGGTGCTCTACAAAAGCTTCAAACTGGCGATAAACATCCCAAAAATCAGATTTGTGGCGGAGTGGGTAAAACCACGAGAGTCGGGAATGATCATCAATGGAAATAGCATAGTAGGAGAAACCATCAGCAGATAAAATAGGAGAGCCCCCTCATAAATCAGAATGAACTAGATCAAGTACCCTAGCAGCACGTTTATCATTTGTATAAAAATATAAATGCTTTCCTTTAGCCTTTTCACATGCATCACAAATGGTAGATTTTGGCAAACCCGATGAGACAGATAAAGATCCAGAAGCTCACAAACCATAAATGACGGAATGCGCAACATGACCAAGTTTAGCATGTCAGATTTCAAAAGACACACGCGACTTATTTGATTCCACAGTAGACAACAAAACAGATGCACCATCCCAAAGTTTTACTAGTGATTTTATGCTGAATAATAAATGAGCGGTCATCAAAGCAGACAACAACATTTAAATCTCGAGTTAATTTGCTAATCGAAAGTAATTTTTTAGTGATATCAGGCACGATAAGCACATCATAAAGAGATAGAGATTTAGAAATCCAAGAATCACCAACATGAGTAATAGGGAGTTGAGAACCATTACCAACATAGATGCAGGCAGAACAATTATAAGGTGTCACACGATCAACAACAATGGGGGCACGATGCCATATGTTTTGTGGCGCTAGAATCTACAATCCACTTGAATCCATTGTGCTTAAACTCTGAGATACCACCAAAAGAAGACATAATGCACTGTTGACATAAGGAAGAAGAAGATGCGCTGGGATAGCTGGGAGACACTTTGCGAACGCGTCTATAACACGGGATAAGAGACAATACGAACGCGTGTTGACATGCGTAGAGAGACACTGAATGCCCTTTTAAAACATGTGTGCGAGACTTCGAGCGAGTAGATCTTATGCACTGGGGGAATCTGTCGTTAAGTGATGAATTTGAGGATGTTTCAGAAAAGAGCTTCACCGGAAACCAAGTGGAATCGCTGGACTTGAGAAGCTGAATCATATGCTACCGGAGAAGATGTCGCTAGACTGGACGACTACCGTAGAAAGAACGTCGTGGACTGGAAACTCGATCAAAGATGATGTTTCCGAAGATGACGCCGAGAACTGCTACAGGGACGCGGCGACTGAATTTGGAAAATTGATGAAATTTGTGGCTGGAAAAGAGGACCTGATGTGCCGGAAACTAATCGAAACTTGGCCAGAAATTGATCAGAATTTGGACGGAAAAGGGTCAGCGGGAAGCCTTGTGCAGTAATGAAGAAAGGAAAAAGATAGAAAATTAAGAGAAAAAGGGAAAGGAAAAAAATAGGTCTAAGGGTTAGACTTTCGCTGACACCATGAAAGAATGATTTCCTGTAGTGAATCATGTATTACTGCTCAGAATAAATAGAGTAAAAAAATACTAGTACTAGTATGACTCTAGTCTAGTCAATAACTCTATCCATAACAAATCAAATCTAATCAGATACTTGACTTATTCTAACAATTACCTATAGCATTGAACCATTTAAAGTTTAAACAGGAGTACTCCAATTGTCCTAGTCTTTTCTGCAAAAAGAGAAAGACCTGAGTTTTATTTTGGTGAGGGGAAAAGTCTCTACCAACTGCCCCAGCGTCCTGCTTTCTTAAAAAATCCAACACCGTCCCTGCGCACCACCACTTTCTTCAACCACCCAACACCACCCTTTTGCAGATTTACCCAGAATCCAACGAAATCAACATCCATCGACGTCTAACACAAAACAAAGAAGTATAGATCCAAGCACAAAACTGCATACAACTTTCCTTGAATATGAAATCAATCGACGTTACCGTGACCAGGAGGAAATTTGGCAAATTCGACATCTCTCGACATCACCTTGAACCGACTGAACGTGGAGGCAGAGCCAAAAAACTTCTGCAACTCGAGGCCAATCAATGGAGACGCCACGAAGATCCGACGTGGTGAGGTTGACGAAGGCGCGATGCAGATCCATCATGGTGAGGTCGACGGAGGCACGACGGAGATCCTGCATAGTAAGGTCAACAGAGCGGAGAGAGGGAGAGGATGGGTGAATTTTGAGTGAAATTGTGTATGAGATGAGAAAGATAAGTTTGAGTTAATCTGGAGAGGATTTTGTGGATGAGGGAAAGTAATTACACGAAAAGATTGTGTGGATTTTGAGAAAAGGTATATTAAAAGTGTGATTTTCTGTGAGAGATTGGTTGTTTAAAATTTAATTTTTTAGGGATAATTATGTCTTTTGACAGGTTGATTTTTCCTAAATTAGAAACTATACAGATTTGTTTGGGACAGAATAAAAAGAAAAGTATGCATAAATGATTGAGACGGAGGAAGTAATTAAATTAATAAAATCTTCATATTTAAAATTCATGGCAATAATAAACTTGCACAAAGGTTGAAGATTTTGTGCAGCAACTAGGAAAACCAAGTAGAAACCACACTTGTAAAAAATGCAAGCAAAAAATGAGTCTCATAGTGGCCCTCTTCAGTGAAAAATCATAATTTCTTTGATCCATCAACTTACATTAAAAAACACTTCTCTTCTGAGGCTACAACTCCAAAACTTAACCAACCTTTCTCACTACAACAAAATTTCTACTTGCCTAAATCAAATTTTAAGATCTAATCCTCTAATAATCATGTTACATAAAATCAATCTTTCACCGCATTGTATCCTTGAATTGTTGGAGTTAAGGAAGGAGGACCCTGCTAATTCGAGATACCCTCGTGTTTTGGTATACAAGTTGGCAAAGATAAGAGATTTCTATAATTTTGTTGCTGACATGTATGGTAATATTGTGCATGTTGGGTGGTGTTATGCATGAGAGAGCACTTGTATCCAGGTTGCAACATTATTGTCGAGGTCGTATAGACCGCTAAGCGAGAATTAGACTAGGCTTTTGCTAGGAAAGTCGCGGATGATGGATATCGCTTTCTTCTTATGGACGAATTGGAGAAGAAGAAATTGTCGTCCTTGTTAGAATAGCTTTAAAATGCACGGTGGATAAGTATGAGGAGGAGGTGGCTAACAGGGGGAATGGCATGACTGATATGGAGGTTGATCCTCACAATTTACTTCAACTGCCTGGTACGTTTGGCTATACCATGCCACAATTTTTACAATCTAATCCATTGTTTCCCCGTGAGACGGTTTTATACAAGATTTTGTCTTTTAACTTTATTGAATCACATTTTAAACCAAAAGACAATGTTTTTTTTTAACTTTTATTAATCACATTTTAACCCAATGCAACCCAAGTTGTTCGCTGATGATGCCTCAAAAAATCCGGCACCTACCATCTCCTGGATACCCGTAAGCTTGTTCCTGCAATCAAGGGAAAATACAATTAAACCGGGCGGCTCTTTGCTGGTACCCCCTGATGCCTAAGTTAAGAAATACGGAGTAGAATATGTAGAAGTCTAGAATGCTTTAGTTCTTATGAGGTTACGTTCTTCCGTATGAAAGTGTAACTTATAGGTTGAGACACGAGTTGGCCATCTGTGAGTTGATGGTGATCGTCTATTGCGGTCTTCTATGTGGACCTGAGAGGTTCACTGGGTCAACCCAGGCTAGGCTAGCCGCGTGGGTTCTGGCCTCGAGGGAAAAGGACTGTCGAATGGAGCTCTTGTCTCAGGGGCGCGATGTTTCACCATTCAGAGAGGAGCATGATCACTGTTTGCCGAGAGGCCCTGTGCGGTATACTACTTTGGTGGGTAAGGATTTTAGTACAACGTGCGGCTACAATATTCTCATGATTGCTTTTTGGATCTCTTGTCTGCTCTAGATTTGGGCCTGGATGCTGGGCTTGAATCCCGCATTCTTCTAGGAGAGTATTATGGGCTTGAATACGTCCGATTTTGGATTAGTCAGGATCTGTTGGAACAAATTTTTAGCTTTAAAATTTTTGTGTTGAAATAAGACAAAATCAATTATTTATCTTTAAATGGTAGTAAAATAGAAGCAATTAGAAAAATTAACGTCAAAATTATAGAATAATGTTAGTCGTCGCCAATAAATCTAAACTAATATTAACTTAACTAGCGAAATACATCGCGCGTTGCGCGATATTATTAATTAAAATATTAGAATTACATTTTTTTGTTCATATTGTTTCTAACATTTAAATTGAAAATAAATAATTTTATTTAAAATTTTAAAGTTTAGCCATCTAAAAAATCTATATGAGATAGTTTAAAATAATACAATAAAATTTGATTGTTTTTATAATATTTGATTCAAATTATTTAAAAAGTAATTATTTATATGTTGAGATTCATTTTAAAAAACTATCATAATTATATGTATCTCATTGTAACAAATAAAAGTAAATATCAAATGACCTTATTAGTCTCTGTAATTATAAAATATTCTCATTTAACACTAAGTCGGTCTAAAACAAGACTTTGTCATGTATAAATTAATAAATAAATAATATGTATACATATTTCTACTAGAAATACTCTATCATTGTATAAAAAAATCCAGACATTTTTTTTAAAAATTTCAGATTATGTGTTCTTTAAATTTTCTTTAGTGATATACTCACTCCGTCCCACTTTAAATTACTTATTTTCATTTTTGGTCCGTCTCACTCTAAAATTCTTATTTCAAACCTTTCCAAATATAGTAAAAATTTGATAGGTACAAGTACAATTTTAACCCTTTGATTTTATTAAATTTAATTAAAACCAGTGACATTACTTACACTTTTAACATGTTTAATTCTGCAAAAATAACAAATTAAACTAACCTAATAAAACTAAGTTACTAAAGCTGAAAACTTAACTAACAATTCAAATTTAATTCACCGAGAAACACCCAACCAACACCGGACTTCAATTTACTCTCTCAACCATCTGCATTTACTCTATTAGTTTTGTTCTTATCTGCTCTTTTCCCAAATCCCACTCTAGAAGCTTCCCCTTTCCTCTTCCCATTGAGAAAGCTGAAAACCCTAGTTTTGAATATCCCACCCTCCTCTCCCCCATGTCGGATGGAAACCTAGGCTACACACCCCGCCGGAGCCTGCAGTTCTTCACCCGTACTGCGACACCACTTGAAACCCCCGATGACCTACTATTCAATTTTTAAGTTATGGGTCCTAAGGCCGGCGACGATAACCCCCTTAGTGATTCGCATCCCATCGATGATTGGGGTGCCTTCTCCGATGAACTTGCGATGAACATCGCTTGTGTGCCTGATTCAGAGGCTCCCACAGTAGATCGCGACCTAGGGAAAGGTTTTCAAGCTTTCCTCAGCAGCTCTCTTCCAGCTTGGGCTATTGATGTCGATGAGGGGGAAAAACGAGGGACTGACGGCTTCTCCAAAATTTCACGATGGTGGCGCCGGAGTGGTGTCTCCCGAAGGATAGGGTCACCGGAAAACTGATTCTGCCCTTGATGTAGTGGTCGCACAGCAGCTTGACACTCCGACCAGGGCATTTGGTGCCTAATCTGATAAAACTGAGGGACCGACGGCTTCTCCGATGGAAGCGCCGATTGTATGTGTTGGCGGCAGCAGTGGAGTGTTGTCCCTCAAAGTGCAGGGTCTCCACCGGACTGATTCTGTATTTGTGGCGGGAGATAGGTTCTCTGATAACGTGGCCGAACATCAGCTCGAGACTCCGACATCCATTTTTTGCCTCCTCTGACGCCGTCGGTCGACGTCCTCCATGGTGGTGCCGGTGGGCACCAACCGACAACAAGGCCCAGGTTCGGCAGCCGATGCTTGGACAGTGTTCGAGCAGAGTCTCTCTTTTAGGTCACTCCGAGGGTGGGTTTTAGAGCTAGGGAATCGATCGTTGGTTCCGCCAAAGAAACGGTGCGTATTCAGAATTTTCTTATTTTCTAATGAATTTTTCATCACATCTGAATATTCTCGGTCTTAGCCAATGTTGTTTCTAAAATTTTGCTGGCCATATGTTGTTTCTAAATTTTTTAGAATTTTCAGAATATGTTATGTTGGTTTGTGTTAATCAAATTTTCATAATTTTCTTCACTAATAATTATTTTTGGGGTTTTCCCAGGTTCAAGGTAGCAGCAACCGAGGGGCTTTAAGCCCCCATTGGAAGGCTGACTGGAATGTATTTTGGAGGTTTATTATTTTTATCTTCAAACAGGTTCCATCTAATCCATTTTCAGTGATTGTCGTGCCTGAGTATGTTTGCTCAGTTATGTGTGCTAAAATGTTGATGTGCCTGAGTATGTTTGCTCAGTATGTTCTATTCTGATATATGTTCTTAGTTGATGGATTATGTGAGATGTCTCTGCTTGCTAGAAAGGTGGTACCAGGGCTGATTTTTAACCTCATTAAGTAATGTGAGGTTATATACCTTTGGGACCATAAAAAAAGTTTGTGTTGTGGTTCTAGGTCGAAGTTGTTCATTGATGTTTCTTTAGGGATGCTATGTGTTTATCGATGAGTGTTTCATGTGATATGCAACCACAGGTACTTGAACCTATAGGATGGAATTTTTAAAATCATTGGATTCTAAGTTTGTCGTCACTATCTGCAGGATAACTTGATAAAAAAAACAATTATTTAAAACAGTGTCTTTCATACAAAATGATTAGGTGTTGCAGCACAAACATGACCACTGATTACATCATGTTTACTAGCTAAACAAAAGAATGCAACACGATCATTAACAAAAGATGTTGAAACTGAACTTGTTAACCTACTTGCTGATTTTCATCGAGTTTGGCCAGCTCTGTCACTATCTTTGCTATCTTCTCAGTCTTGTTGTGGCTTGCTAGGAACTGAATACTCTCTCTAACCATCTCTATATCTGCATCTAAATCATTCTGTAGTAAACCAATACATGCAAGTACGTCTTTCTTTATGTGTGGTAGTGCATACCTGTTGCTTCCCTTGCATTCCATAATCTCAACCATTACAACCTGTAGGGAGATAAATATCTTGTTCACTGTCTCAGCCTTCATTTCCTCATAAGCTTTCTCCACAGCCCCCACTAGTTCTACCATAGTTCTGCATGTCTTCTCTTGCTGTAGGCTCTGTATTGAGCGAAAAACCCCAGATCTAGTATGTTCAAGTCCAATGAGTTTGGTGGCTGAGAGTCAATCATGAACTGAAAACCATCCGTATTAGCAGCCCTTGGAAATGCTCGGGTCTCACTTGTAGTGTGTGAAGGTGAATTATCTGGCTGCCGAAAAATTCTTTTGCTTGAACCTGGTGGCCATTTGCGCTTTATTGCTAGAATTGTCTGCTTGACTAGATATTTTGTGAGCACGTATCTGTTAACTTTGACTATTGCCTTTGTCTCCATTGTACCTCTAGGCCTATTCTTTCGTTTCCTTTGTGCTTCTACATCCTCAGTGAGTGGAAATATGCCAATCTTGCCATCGAAAATTACATCTCCATTTGGTGCAATTAAAGGCCTAGTAACAGCACAAACAAACATAACCTTGGGAATATAGCCTTTATATTGAACAGTTCTGTATGGGTTGTCCTCATATTGTAGGGGAATGTAGTTTGCATATTTTTGGGATAAATAGAACCATTTTTAATCAAGATGCAAAACATTGTACATGCTTTTGAATTTAAATGTACCAGTATGCCTTTCAAACCTGAGCTTCGAGCATGAAAATTCAACTTTTTCAACCTTGTTTTCTTCCCTCAGAAATGGTTTGATTGCATTGCTGTGGTTTCTGAGTTTTCCCTTTTGTATGAGTCTGTGAATGGTGCTCTTACTTGCATTGCATTGAGTAGATGTTCTCCTGCACGTCATCCTTAGTTATAATGGTATTGCTCTGAATTCTTCTTCATTGAACACCTTTGAACTTCTAATATTTCCTGATTTTTTGCTTCCCAAGCTCACAGGTACCCCAGCTTCAACTTGCTCTCTGACACTCTTCCAGATCCACGTGGCGGTCCTCTCAGAGCAATGTTCCATTGTTGAGATACTTCAGCAGCCTTCCCGTGCCCAATACGTTTTCCTTTCACAGTGAGAAGCATGAACTGAGCCACTGCATTCCGCTCTTCATCCGCCAGATTTTTCTCCCACATTTTTTGGACAAAGTGGAAGAAGAAGATGAAGTTTTGGGATTTTTTATGTGTAGTGGAGTTTTTAAAGAGCTTGAAAATTTTTTACTAGCCTTTGTAGGGTACCTATAGGTGTTTAGGTGGGAAAAGATATAAATTCAGACTTTCCCTCCTTTTTGCCTGTACTTTTTGTACAGTACAAAAATATAGGAGGGAACTTTTAATACATGTTCTTGATTTGTATCTGGTATTATTTTCGGTGCCCTGTTTATTGATTTGTATCTGATTTCATTTTTGGCAGAAGCCCACATCCAGAAATACCATCCATACCCCCATTAATGAAGTGCCAACTCAGCATTTCTTAAATGTGGTGCCAAAACAAAATCAGCAATTTAAAACGGGACCGAGGGAGTAGGTCGGATAAATCTATATCTACATTATTAAGGGAAGAATTCAAGAAAGCAACAACGCACAGCTGGCCATGGAGATCTCTGTTAAGGATAAGAGAAAAGGTTTTCTCATGGTTAAATCACTGTGTGAGCAGAAAAGGGAAGTTGATGGTATCTGAAGTATATAACAGGTTCATGGGAGGATATGTAACAAAAGAAAAGACTGGAGTCATTTGGCATGAAAACATCCATCCAAAACACAGGTTTTTCCTATGGTTGTTAATGAATGACAAGCTAGCTACGGTAGATAGGCTGCAAGGGTTTGGAATATTAGGGTATTAAACTGATTGTTGTTTATGTGGAAAGATGCAGGAAATAACAAGCCATCTATTTGTTGATTGTGAATAAGCGTAAGAGATGTACAAACAGATGAAAGTAAAAAAAGTTACAGCAGCCTCAGAAACTTGAAGAAGTTGTTGTATATGGCAGGTAAGAGGAAAGATGGAAAACTTATTCCATTGGTGTGTACTGGAATGTACAATTTTTGGATGGAAAGAAATAGAAGACTTTTTACTCAATAAACAATTGAAGGCAGGAGCATTAGTATTTCAAACGAGAATGTAATGTGAATGGCGAAAGAAGAAAACTTGTAAGAGAAGGTTGGAAGAAGAAATGAACACAATACTAAAGGCAGAAGAAGTAGAGTGGCAACAAATTTTATATGTGGAGAGATATTTTATGTGGGGGTGAGGGGCGAATTAAAATTTGGCAAGTGTCAAATGGAAAATGTGACTAACGGTGCTTGCTTTTCTCCATCTCTTTTCTCTTCTGTCCATTCATTTTCCCTTAATTTACATTTCCCCCTTATTTTACTTGTCCTCTTCTTCTTGACCAGGACTACAATTGTACTCCCCTTCTCGTTCTATTGCCCTTCAAACCCACCGGCGCTGACGACAACACTAGCGGGAAAAGCAAAACATCATATACTGATCCATTACTTTATGGTGGTATCTGAACTTATAGTCAGGAAGATTATTAACCACTTACTTAATGGGAGAGTGAAGAATGAATTTAAAAACTTGATATGTATCCTTTTCCTAGTCGTTTCTGCTCGGAAAACCCATCGGTGGTGGCTTCGAGATTGTTGTAGCCTGTAGTTGAACTCCTCAATTGCAATCTCCCTAGAATTGGCAACCTTGGAAGAAGCTATAGAATGGGAGTTGGAAATTAATATAGCGAATTTCTCTTTACATGACAAATAGCCCATCAAGATTCAATCTCTCATACACAATTGGTTGAAGGGTTTTTCGAGCGGTGGGATTAATTAGAAATTGAAATGATGTAGCTTGCAAACATTAATGGTTGTAGTGATGAAAAGATTGAGGGAATAATCTGGTTGTTGTTTGTGAGATAAAAAGTCCGGAAGTGGACGATTTTGGCTGGTTGTCGTTGGTGTCATCATCGTCAGATCCGGTGGGCTAGAAGGGTAATAAAATGGGAAGCCGGGAAGGGGAGAACAGTTGAAGTCTCGATCATGAAGAAGGGAGAAAAATGTAAATCAAGTGAAAAGTAATGGACGGAAGAGAGAAGAAAAAAAGTAAGAACTGTTAGTCACATTTTTCATTTGACCCTTGTCCAATTTCAATTCGTCCCTCCACCCCTACATAGAATATCTCCCCACTAATAAATTTTTTCTCATGGAGTAATTAGAACTTTTCTGGAAAAAAATGCAAAGGGCTTGTAAATGGGCCGGGAATATGTAACGGGTTGGGGAGATGGCCTAAAAACTTTTTCGTTGGTTCATTAATGACATACACAAAAGCTCTCATTTTTATTTAAAAAAAAGAAAAGAAAAGAAAAGAAAAGAAGAAGTTGGTTTTTGAAGTTTTGAGTTGATGAGCTCTAAATTTAATATATTCCGACCAAAGTTTGGTGAGAGAAGTATTCCAGCAACCTCAACATAAGTGTCTAGCGAATGAAGCGTTTGTTTGGTTTCTCCTTTTTTATTCGCAATCCACGAAGCTACATTAATTTAAGTTTACCTTTTTAGCCATAGGGACTTGGTGATGTAATTCAGTAAAATTTAGTGTCTCTATGAAAATCTCTCCGGTCATTTTTACAGAGCTCAATAGAAAAGGGATGGACACCTTTAAAAATTTATGAAAAAAGTGTTTTTTATAATTCTACCTTTTTTTTATATAAGTGTTAATATAATCTTCCAATGTTCGAAAGTGTCAATATAACCCTAGATAATTAGTGTAAGTGCCAAAACTTATAGAAATGTGCTGATATAACCCTATAAGTTTTACGAATGTGCTGATATAACCCTGTCAGTTTTCATAATGTGCTGATATAATCCAACCTATTATGGCGGCGGTGCCGAAAATAGAGTCTGGAGGTTATATTGGCACTTACAATAACTAGTTAGGATTTTTTTGTGCTAAAAATGATCTAAGTGTTATATTGGTATTTAGTCAAATAGGTAAGATTATATTGGTATATATCTCAAACCTTATTATAGCGGAGATTTTAAGCTTCTTTGAAGACAATACACTACAAATTGAAAAATAGAAGAAGAAGACATTTTAAAAATGAAGGATACAAATACCCTCTGTCCCAATAAAAATGACGTACTCCATATTTACTTTTTAAAAAAAATCAAACTCATAAATTTTGACTCTAAATATCAATTAATATATATAATAAAAATATTATATGAGTTATTGTTAGATTCATCTTAATATCTATTTTTTAAATATCATAATTTTGTGTGAAATTGTTATATGTGGTTAGAGATATTGGTGGTCAAACATGCATGATCATTGAAGACGGTGAAAAAATAACTATGCCAGTTTTGCTTAGTCGGAGGGAGTATTAAATTATGCATTGAATCAAGTCAAAATTAATTAATTTGTATTTATAAGAGTCGGTGATTAGTTTAAGGCAAATGAATCAATAGCGCATAAACTATTGTCATCGTCTAGTTTTATCATTTTATATTTGAACACTCTTACCCCTGAACTAGTAGAAGTGTTAAGTCGTGTCACTTTCGTCCAGTCTAACTGTTAAGTTTAGATTTAGTTGACATTTTGAGGGGAACAAATATTGTTTTCCTATTTAGCCCAGAACTCTTTGCAATTCAGAAGAATGTTTTCTCAATTCGTGCGAGATCCGAGTTGATTTGTCTTGTTGAGCAGTTCAGATGCCGTACAACAATAACATCCGAGTTGAGAATTGTGTGCGGTTCGAGGAGACTTTTTTTTTAATTGCAAAGAGTTATATGCCTGGTTAAAATGGAAAAGACATTTTTTCCCTCAAAATGTCAACAAAAGTCAAATTTAACGGTTGATTAAACGGAAGTGACATGACTTAACATTTCTATTAGTTCAGAGGTCAAGAGTATTAAAAAATAAAGTGGAGGAACAAAGGTAAAGGATAACAATCGTTTATGGGTTACCTAAATTGTTTGCCCACACGTATAATTTTATTGAGAAAGAATACAAAATAAAGGATAGTTCAGTTTTGGAACTAATAAAATGTCACGAGAAAAACGACATAAAACAGTCAACGAACAAAACCTTCGATGTACGCAATGAACCAGTAATGACTAATTTATAATAAACTATGAAACAGGGAAGCAGAATGTCTTGTACTTTTGTAACTTGCTGAATTTATTCCTAGTACTGAACCTCTCTCTCAACAAACGTTGCATTCTAATCCCAGAAACCTATGGCGTTTCTCTCGACGCCGTCGAATATGTCAAATATAGACTTTCTGGACGCACCGCTCCGGGCATTTGGTTTCACTATTCAACTAATCTCCGCTCAAAAGGTCACTGGCCGCTTCGTCGTCACCCCCAAGTGCTGTCAGGTTAACTAACTTTTTCCATCTTCTTCGTCGACTCTTATAATGTCTTTCTGTTTGGTTAGATTAACACTAAAGTATACTATGTTTCCATAACAAACACACCCTAATCATTAACTGTTTTTGCCTGAACATCTATTATGCCCTGTTATCTGGTGCTCATATGCTCTTCAGTCTTCAGTTCAGTTCAATTCCGAAAATTTAATTTGATGAAATTTAGCTTGCTTTAGTTATTCCATATTGTCACTGTTTTCAATACGCCTATTTTTAGTTAAGTTCAGTTCAGCAATAATAAGCTCAGGAGAACTGCGCCTTATATATAGCAGTAAAACTGTAAAAGTTTGTGAGCCGAAATATTTAGCAGCCACTCCTGCTTTTTCTTTCTTTCCTTTCTTTGTTGCTACTGCAACTTATCATAGCAGTAATATTACTGCAAACTATCTAGTGTCTGCTACTGCAAAAGTGGGTTTTCTTTCTTTCTTTCTTTGGAATTGGAATTAATTTGGAATTAGTACTGACTAATTGATTTGCGCAGCCGTTTAATGTGTTGCATGGTGGGGTGTCGGCGTTGATAGCGGAGGCGGTGGCGAGCATGGGCGCGTGCCAGGCGTCTGGGACGAGGACGGCCGGAATACAGCTGAGCATCAACCATGTCAGGTCTGCTCAGGTCGGCGACGTCGTCGTTGTCGAAGCCACCCCAGTCAGTGCTGGCAAAATTATTCAGGTTTTTATATTTCTGATAGAATAAAATTTCAATGCACGGGGTTTTTATATTCGAGAATAAAATCTTCAACTCACGTCATTTTCATTTCGTGAAATAAGTGATTTTTGACCGTGGAATATTACAGCTGCGTGCAATGACCAAAATAAAGTCAATGAAATGAACGTCATGAAGATAAGAAGTTGTAAAAGCAAGTCTAAAATGTCTGTATAGCAGAAACTTTGGTCAAATGCAGAGATTTTTGTTTGATATTTAAGCTCCAATTAATTAAGCATTGGATTCTCTAAAATAAAATTTCAAAAAAGCGAGAATATTTCATTTTTTATAACAACGGTAGATTAGAGAAAAAGAGATTTGTAGAAAGGCAAACAACTTCTTTAGTCACTAAACTCTTGACATCATTCACTTTTTGTTATCTATATTTTCTTGTGATACTTTTGACCACTCAACTAATCAAACTGCTAAATTTTGGCACTTTTGCTTAGTCAAAGCATCAAGTTTAACTTCTGTCACTTTATATGCAACCAACATGACATTTTTAGGGGCAAAGAAGTCATTTTGGTTAAAACCCATGCTCTCGGAGTAGAACCTCCGCTGCTTCACCCCCATCACTGCCATGTCCACGGACCATCGACATTCCGTGGAAAGCGTAGTGGAGAGATAGAAATCAACCGACATTAAATTCAGATTATGTTGTTGGCAATTTGGGTGCAGTTTATGCCCATTGAGACCAATCACAATGCCAAAAGCCCAGCTGAAACCGTCAACCATTGAGCCAATATATTCTAAACATGAAGATGTGGATAATGCTATCTCCGTAGTTAGTCTCCCTATCGTGTTTCTGAGTTGACTAACTTTGGGGTTAAGGATTTGAAGGGTGGTACCGAGTATTCGACATCCCTAGCTAAACCGGAGGGAGGTGAGAGATGATTAAGGGGACAGACGCTTCGTGTGGCGGAAAGGGATGGTTCTCAATTATTCAAGCTCTCCACAAAAGTGACCTTAACAAGGTTCAGCATATTCAATAACAAAATAACTAAACAAGAAGTATGGCCTGTTATCTAACATGTCAAATCTCAAAAGAAGCTTTATGAGTATTATTGTGAACAAAAGCAGCAAAAACAACACCACTTTGTTCAAGCACATATAAGCCATACTCACATCTTCCGTGACCCACGACCTCTTTTATGGTCTTTTTCTTGATTACAAACAAGTTCTTATAAAAATAATTAACATCATTTAAGTCCCTATCATTTTAACAAAGAAAAAGAAGTTTTTTTTGTAACATGCAAAACCCAAAAAATTAGATAATAATAATTCATGAGAAAACCAACAATTCCCAATACGAGTAATTGAAATAGAATGTCCATTAGCAACAATAATAGAACGATTACCGTTATAGGGAACAACATTGTTAATACTAGAGGAAGTGAAATCCATATGATTTTTGTTGCCAAAATCCAAATACAATCTGAGCCAGACGTATCCTCCTAGAAAACCAATGACTGGAAAACATCAGCAAGATTGGCAAAGTTAGACTGACAATAACCAAACAAAAATATGGAAAAATCAAGAGTTATATGGCCAAATTGACTGCAAATCTAGCACATAGGGTTCGAAAGCCTTTTTATTTCCAAAGATATTGCGATTTCCTTAACCTCTGTGACTAAAACCGCTTCCAAAACCATGCATAGTGGTTGATGCGCCGTTGGGTGGTGCGTGAGCGTCACACACACACACACACACACACTAGATTCATGAGCCTAAGACTCACGCCCAAATCTGAAATTGTACTGGTATGGAGCATAGTTCGGTGCAGAGTAAAAAGCCACCGGA
>JAULKK010000002.1:6019025-6037498 GCA_032355705.1 Rubia peregrina | reverse complement strand
GTCTACAGTTATGAGAGCCAGACCCGACCCACTGGGTCCAGACCCTATGGGCCTGGGTCGGGTCCTAGACGCATGATCATCCCTACCCTCTGCTAGACCACGATCTAGAAGAGTTGAGCACATCACGCGGGCCACAATCACACGATCAATAGACCTATAGATATAGATGTAGAACACCAGTCTGAGGTAAGTAAAATTTCCCACACTATATTCAAAACAAGACACTGACACTGACACTGACTTGAGCATCAGAGCCTTCTCCATGAGGACATCCCCCAGAATTTCTTGTAGGTGCTCGGTTGAGTAAGATTCATCAGGCCGATCTTGAAACCTATCTTTTCTTGGAAGGATTCCCTCGCATTAGTGACAACGTCTTTAAGGGCCAATATTTTCTTTCTCGGCTGAAGACCATAGTCGGTCGAGTCGCATGGTAAAATGTGCAGTTATAACCAGAAAGTGTCAAAATAATCCTAACTTTATGACAAGATGTGCAGTTATAATCTTTTGGCCTATTTTTGGCATTGACTGAAGGATTTGAGAGTTGACCGAATATGAAATGACAAAAATACCCCTACCCTTAAACTGAATTTTTGTTCCCCATTTTACCCATTTTCTTCTTCTTCTTCTTCAACCCCGCTCTTCTTTAACCCCAGCCACCACCACATCTACTACCTCATCTTTCTTTCCTGCCAATTCAGCCACCATCTCTGACGACCTTCATTGGAGCCATCCAACTGAACACGCTGAATTACATCACTCGTGTCGCCCACTCCATGTATTCCAAAATGATTTTTATCTGGGATTCAAACACCAGTCTAGTTGCTAACTTCACCACTCATTTCACCTTCTTGATCGGCACTCAGGGCGCCGCGCCTCTCAACTACGGCCATGGCCTCACCTTCTCTCTCACCCATATGTACTTAGAAATCCCGCCGATTGACGAGGTTCTCGAGATGAAATCAAGGTGGGTCTTTGGCTTAAACCCAGAAAGTATCATGTGAGCATGGATAGTTCTGGTGAGTGGATGGGAGTTGGGGCTGAGTGGGTTGCACAGCTTCAGCAGAGCGGCTAGCGGCAGCGCGCATGTCGATGGGGAGCACTTGGTGAGTGCTTTTGGCTGCGGAGATGCCAATAGAAACCAAATTCCGCATGCAGTTTTTTAGGGATGTTCAACACCATCTTCATGAATTCCGACATAAACTAAGTGGTGTGCGTTGAGCTCAACTCGTACCCCCAACACCGGGAGCGATAGGTGGGACCACAACTATGAGCATGTTAGCATCAATGTCAATTCGGTTTATTCAAAAAGTACCACGTCGTGGAATGCTTCTCTGTATAGGTCGGTGAACCGCACCCCCATAGGGTCGTTATCCCGCAGGAAGCTGAGTAAGGTCAAAGATAAAGAATATATGTGGTTGCACTCGTACTCACTCCTAACTACAATGACGTAGCTAGTGGCAAGTTCGAGTGTTGTCCACAGAAACACTAGTATCTAAGAGTTAGACAAACACAGTCCACAATCGGGCGTCACCCCAATCGTATGTTAGGAATAACTAGTACTTACAAACAGAGGGGGTTGTGTAATTTACAACTAAGAGCATATGAGTAAAACGAAATAAAGTATTGATTAACTAGTTTTGGGGGGTATTTGTGTAACATGATTGACATATGGATTTGATTCTAGATTCTATTCACATAAGGATATATAAACCTAACCTAAAAAGAGGGACATATAAACCTAACTTAATTTCATGTTATGTCACATAGTGTGGAGATGACTGGGAATTCCCACTATCTGTCGCATATAGGTTCATTTCCCTTCAAACCATTTCACCTCATTCGTAACTAGGGATGCACTTTGATCTTTCGTACTGCAATTCACCCCCGTAGTCACTCCCGGTGCTAACGAGCCCCCGCTTAAAGGTCTTATACCTTGCGTAGGTCACATCCGTTAGATACGGAAGTAAACCTATTATATCAATGGGCTCTTCACTATGGACACCGACCTTATGCCTAGAAAGGAAAAAAGGATCAGTGTCTTGTGATAACTCTAGGGTCACTACGACTCTAATTGCTATAAACTATGAACACTTAATTGTCGGGGTAAGCCAGAGTTTCCCCCGTTAGGAATTTCTATACAGCAACCCCCAATCCATTGCTCCTAACGTGCAATTCCTCACACGACTAGCCAATTAGATTAAAGTCCAACTAATTGCCTCGGTACTCACAAGATGGATTTAATGCACACATCTCCCCAGTACTCTCAAGACTATAATGGCACCTCTAATCTAACACTCCAAAATTAGCATTCAAGCCTAACACAATATTATGCAATTAATAAAATCATGTGTGCGTTATAAAACATAGCATGACATAAATCATACTCCCTCCATCCCAACAGTTTTGGCCTATCTACTTTTTCACGGTCTTCAATGATCATGTTTGACCATCAATATTTCCAGCTACATGTAAAATTTCTGCATAAAAAATTGATATCTAGAAAATAGATGTTAAGATGAATCTAACAATATTTCATATGATATTTTTATTTAAATATATTAATTTGTATTTAAGGTCAAAGTTTATCAAATTTGACTTGAAAAAAATAGATAGGTCAAAACTGTTGGGATGTGGGGAGTATAAGAATATAAGCCACAAATCACACAAATATTCATAACACAGAAAATTAGAGCAATCTAAGAATCTCACATATCCAATATCAAATAATGAATACAAATACTCTCCCAAGAAATACTACTACTCTACTAGCATGAAATCCATGGAAAATATAGGAATAAATGCAATGATCTAAGAGTAAATGAAGAGAGAAGATAAAAACCCTAGAGAGAGAGTTTAGCCTCCTCTTCCTACAAACTATCTAATTACTTCTACTTGTTTGAATAAAAAATAAATAACTACTTTCTTAAATCCTTGTCATTCATTGAATTAAATATCATGGATCTTAAGGACTGAATGGAGGAGGAAGAAGAAGAATCTAGAGAGAGAATTCTCCTTGCCTCCAGTCCTACCTCCCACTCTCTAAAATCTACATTACAGCTACCTACTAAACCCTAGGAGACTAAAGGCTCTTTTTATAGGAGAAGATAAATGGGCCACAAAAATCCCAAGTTGGAAATCCTAGTGCCACGCTAGCACGGACTGTACCAGTTTGCACGGCCCGGTCCGGTATGCATGTCCCGTGCCAGATTGCACGAGGCTTTATCTGTGTGCGCTGGAAATCAGGTCTGTGCACATAGGTTATGCCAAATTGTAAGGCCCATCATCTGGGTCTTTGTTTTTTGCCTTCTAAGTGCACGTGGCATGCCGAATTGCATGTCCCGTCGTCTGAACATGAATTTCCAACTGTTCTCCATTCACGGGGTGTGCAGGTTTGCATTGCTAGTCTTTGACTACCATTTCTTATAGCACGGATGATGGCATGGCTCGTGCCATTTTACATGGCTCGTACCTCTTCTTCGACACTTCCACACTTAGCTCTTTTCTTCTACTCTTATACCTTCTACCACTTTTTGACATGTGACCTTCAATCTTCTACCAATTTTACAATTGTCCTTCATTAATTCTACTCTGAAGCACTTCTACAAATAAACTCATAAAAGAATATCTAGATGCCCGTAAGGACAAATATCCATTAGACTCAAGATAGGTTACAAAATGAAGGATAGATTAGAAAATGAAAAATGGTTATCTAAACCCCCTATGATGTAAACTTATTGAAACCTAAAAATCTACCCACAAAAACATAACAAGACATATGTTATATAGCTCAAGAAATACATGCATTTGACGTCTCATAAGTAGAAAATTGCATATGTATGGATTGTTTACAGTTCTTCCATGCAGAATCTCATCGTTGATTGGAGTTGCAAATTTCTACAAGGTGAAGGCGTTATTGGGGCAACAGATTTGTCCGTTGAAGAAATCGGCGTTCGTTGCTGTTGCCAGAGAAATCAGAATACGGATTCAACTAAGAAAGAAACGCCAGCGGTGAAAAAACAAGAAAGAAGAAATAAGGGTATTTTTTCATCTTTTGTGTGTGTAATTTTTGGGGTAAAATGGTCATTTCATTACATTCCGGCCAAAATTCTTGTTGACAATCAAAGTCAAAGGTTAGATTGGCATCTAAAAGTTTAGGTTATTTTGACAATTTCTCGTTTTGCAGGATTAGATATGTACTTTTAACATAAAGTTAGAGTTATTTTAGCACTAGACTCTAAATATTATTATATAGTTTATCATCGCCTCACAATAACACTCTATTCTTTTTGTTTGGTCCACTTACTACAACATATTTTTATTTTACCAAAGTCTACATTATTTCCATCCATTCAATTTTCTTTTATTTATCCCAATTTAATTTCCTTCACTCATCTCACTTTTCAAAGAAAAGATTGCCCTTTGGTTGGGTGCCAACCTTAAAGAACTAGAGAGAGTTTATAATATTACCCATATAGAGAAATAGTAGAATGATTGTCGATTGGACAGCTGAACGAAAACTGATAAGGGTTGGAGTTGGATCTCCCTTAGACCAAAGGTCATGCTGCTACAACCCACTTGGGCCAAAGGCCACACCACTACATACCGATGGGTTGAAGCACAATGTGCTGAAGCACAATGGGCAAAAGGAAGATATACAATTCTAACTATGGAATTCACTCATTTTTCAGGTGCAATTATTGTATTGAGTATATGATAATTTTACTATGGTAAGACACTTATTCCTAAATGGAATGTGTATATTTAGATTGGGAGAACTCATGGAGATTAATCCCTATAAATATCAAGGAATGCATTCATTCTATTCATTCAATTCTCAATACTCATGTCAAATACTTTTGGTCTGATTTCGGCATCAGAGCTTTTCCCCCAGCACACCCGAGGAGTTTGTTTTGCAAGTTGGGCACATAGAAGCAAGGTTTGACTATTTGACAGTTTGACATACGTTAATTGGCACACCTATTGGGACCCGATTGCCAACAACCAAACACCTTGTTCAATGGCGCCCTCAAAGAAAGTGATGCACGATGATCTGCCACCGACATCATCCAATCCTCCACCAACAGACGGCTTATCGCTAATAGCTAACACATCAGTAACGACGAGCGGATCAAGTACTCAGCCTGTGTCACATGTATCAATATGGGGAAGTAACTAGTTTTGAATTAGAGGCTGCAAAAAAGGAGTACCTCCGATTCAGATCGAAGGAGTTCAACAACTTCCTCAAAGCTCGGCTCACCTCCCTTCCCTTGATGGGACAAATTGCTGGCCAAACCAAGAGAAGCACAGCTCGGTCATCGCAAAAATGTGGAGGAGAATATTGTCAGCCGTCTTACAGAAGCCTTTACGACAATAGGGGTCCAACCCGACAATCCCCCACACATGCGAGATTGCATACAAAAATTTAAATTATATATAAACATCCTACTTATGACCTAAACTAGAAGACACCACCATTGAATGAATCTATTGAATCTCAGTGGAGTTTGAAATTCCATCTATTTGAATAGCTAGGGCCTAGGGGCATCCTACTCAGAACACTCAAACGCTGCACCATCGACGAACCACCATCACCAAAGCCGGAGCCACCATGATCTCACATTCATCGACCATATTCAGATTAAATTGCACAGAATCTTTTTCTTAATTTTCAACACACGTTTGACCGTTAATATATTTAATTACGTTTAATATTGACAAAAAGTTGCCCTTAGAAACTACTTGTTATGATGAATTCAATGAAATCACATAAAATAATATTATTATTTATTTATCTATTCAAATATGTAATCAAAGTTTTCGTTTGACTGAATGTTTGAGATTGTGCAATTTAATCTACGAGTATTGTTTTATCTACTCTGTCTCCTCGTATAGTGGTACCAGCGACTGTCACAGCCATTTTTGACCGAATGAATTTAATAATAAGGGTCTCAAATCCTCTCAAATCCTCGTTGCCAGGACAGATTTTGATTAAAAAAGCATCTGTTTAGGGAGAGAGAAGCAGCCGGCCGTGCCTTTAATTAATCTCTATGGACACATAATCAATCTGCAGCGTGGTTAATTATACAGTACAGATCCAGCAAAGCCATGACCTCACTTCATCTTTTGACTTCTACATCACCCAGGCGGCATACACATGACACTCACAAGTCACAACCAACTCCACTGCTCCTCCATTTTAGAACCTTCAAAGCTTCTTTCTTTCATCGTCCCAAACAAAGCAACATCCCTTAAGGATGAAATCAGAGCTGGTTTTCATCCCTATGCTCGCAAAGGGGCACTTGGTCCCCGCAGTGGAGCTAGCAAAGCTGCTCGCGGCACGAGATGAGCACCTCTCAATCCGAATCCTCCTCTACAAACTCCATTTCGATGCCGATGCGGATTCTTACATGCAATCCCTTCTGTCCGAAAATACCAGAGGCGTGCAATATGTTCAGCTCCCAGATCGGCCTCCACAGATTCCGAAAGATGCAGTCCCCAACTATCCTATGTTAATGGGCGGCATTATAGAGAGCCAGAAGCCCCAAGTTAGGGAGTTGCTGTCGGAACTGAAATCGAGAGATTCCGGCGCTCCGAAATTGGCCGGAATCGTGATCGACATGTTCTGCACTACCATGATCGATGTAGCCAATGAACATAATGTTCCCACCTACGTTTTCTACACATCTACTGCTTCCATGATCGGCCTCCGACACCATGTCCAGACTGTGCTAGATGCGTCCGATGAATCTGCAGATCTCCGGGAGTTTTCGGTGTCGACTTACGTTAACACTGTCCCTTCAAAACTCTTCCCTCCAGTATGGCTCAACAAACACGCACCGTACGCGCATCACACCAGGAGAATCATCTCTGAATCGAAAGGGATCTTGGTGAACACCTTCAGCGAGCTGGAGCCGTACGCAGTGGCGGCCCTCACCAACAACCCGACCGTTCCGACCATCTACCCTGTCGGACCACTCATCGATTTAAAAGCTGCCGGAAAAGACGATCCCAAGAGCAAAACCATCATGAAATGGCTCGACGATCAGCCCCCTTCCTCGGTGATCTTCCTCTGCTTCGGGAGCATGGGGTGTTTCGATGTCGCCCAGTTGAAGGAGATCGCGCACGCACTCGAGAACAGCGGGTTCAGATTCCTGTGGTCGATGCGGAAGCCTCCGGGACAAGAAGAGCGTCTGGCGATGCCGAGCGAGTACGACGATTTCGGACATGTGCTGCCGGAAGGCTTCCTGGAGCGCACTTCCGGCGTCGGGAGAGTGACCGGATGGGCGCCGCAGACAAAGGTTCTAGGTCATCCTGCGGTGGGGGGATTCGTTACGCATTGCGGGTGGAATTCGGTTCTGGAAAGCGTCTGGTTCGGGGTGCCGATGGCGGCATGGCCTCTGTACGCAGAGCAGCAGATGAACGCGTTTTCGTTAGTGAAGGAAGTGGGAGTAGCGGCGGAGATCAAGATGGATTACATGAAAGACGCTCCGGTTCTTGTGGGAGCAGATCAGATTGAAGGTGGGATCAGAGAAGTGATGGAAGGAGAGAGTGGAATCAGGAAGAAGGCGAAGGAGTTGATGGAGAAGGCCAGAAATGCTTTGGTGGAGGGCGGCTCCTCCTACAGTTCCCTGGGCCGCTTCATTGAAGAATATTCCAACTAGTTTTTAAAAAAAAACTTTTTTCCCATCAGTTTTGGTTCTATTATTGTAGCGACGACCGTCCATCTGATTGGAAGGCTGCATTGCTTTTTTTTTAATAATAATATAATAAAAAATGGCATGTTTGATGGGGCTTTTTTTCTTCTAATTACATTGGAATTCTATTTGGCATAACAAAATCTGCTTAGAGTGCTCCTTAAACTCAACTTTCAAACTTGAATGAATTTTTATAAAGTTTCTTGTGGGACTCGTATTTTATTTGCATCTTTGAAAAAGAAAATAATGATAGTCTTGTTATGCTAGAGTGTTTGGTGGTAAAAGTTACCAACTTTTTTAAAGTAAGAATTTGTGTTGCACTCCTTTCGAATAATGAGATTACTCTACTAGAGGTGTCAATTCGGGTTATCGTGTTAGATTCGTATTGGGTTGGAAATGCGTCGTGTTGAAACGGGTTGGGTTGAAACGTGTTGATTTCATTTTTGTGTCGAGTCGGGTTGGGTCTGGACACTGTCGTGTCGGGTTGAAAACGTGCTAGTTTTTTTCCTCGTGTCGGATCGAGTTAATATCGGGTCGGGTTACTGTTACGTAATTTTTACACTCGGGTTAGGTCGGGTCGGGTTAGAATATTGTTGAGTTGGATCGGATCGGATTACTGTCGTGTCATTTTTTGTACTGAAATTTTTTTCGGGTTTGATCATGTTAGTTATTTTTTTTATAATGTTTCATATTTGATTCATATATATTTTGGGTTGGTTCATTTTAAATCGGGTTATTTTTCTACCCGATTAAATTTGGGTTGGTTTAGGTTATGTTTCAATAATACTATTGTTACAACTACACTATTATCAAGTTTTGTTTCGTTGTAACTTGTAACTTTCAGGTGTGTATATATATATATATGTGTGTGTGTGTGTGTGTGAGTGAGTTATGTCATTGTTGGGAGAGCAATATTGATGTTAGGAAATTCATAGGCACCGGTAATTTTGTAAATGAAACAAAATACTAGTGCCTATGAATAAATTCAGCATAGGTTCACTGAATACCGATATCGGTGCCTATCAAGAAAAATTGTCCGGATTTAATCTTTTCAGCACCGATTTTGGTTGAATGACATATACCGGTGCTAATATCGGTGCCTATGACCTGAATAGTAATTTTTGCATTTAAAATTGTGGTGGCAAAATATCTAGCACCTATACTTGTGCTGGGATTGCATTTAATTTTAAAAAAAATTAAAAATACTTTGAACCAGCCCAACGCAAGTGCATTATGATTGTATAGGCACCGATATGTTGACAAATATCAGTGCTCAATACATAGAAATATTTTCAAAATTTACAAGCTAGAATGGGGGGGGAATTGAAAAATGGGTTTACAGTATGAGTTACTCTAGAACATCTACTAGCGTTTTCCAACATTTCACCAAAAAATTGATTTTTTTAATTTTTTTTAATTTTTTTTTGCAAAAATAACAAAAATCATTTATTTTGAAACAATGGATAATGGGGTAGCTCAATTTTTGGCCACATTGTAATTTTCCAAAACTGCGCAGAAATAATCAATGTTGACTTTCGAGGCTCTTCTGTTCGCCCATACATGCCCAAATTTCAGAGTCGCAATCATATATTATTGAATTTCATTTTGGTGTAGCAAATTTCGTGATTCGACAACTCCAACTTTCTTGGAGGGGCTTAAGTGCAAAAACTAAAAAAATTACTCGTAACTCCAAATTAAAATCTGCTTGAAAGTGATGCTAACCTATACACCTCCATTGTATTTTCCAAGTACTTAATAAAATATTTATCAACAATCGAGCATAAGAACATATCCGTAATCATTTTCAATTTCCTTTTCTTATTTCGAAGTAATCAACTTTAAATTACTCTAAAACATGTATTAGCACTTTCCAACATTTCACGAATTTATTTTTTTATTTAATATTTTCATATTTAGACAAGAATAATAAAAATAACGTATTTTGAGCAACGGATAATGGGGTAACACAATTTTGGGCCACATTATAATTTTTCAAGACTTTGTAGAAGTTTTTAATGTTGACTTACAAGGCCCTTGTGTTCATACATCCATGCCCAAATTGTATAGTCAGTATCGTACATTATTGAATTACATTTTGGTATCACCAATTTTTTTATTCGGCAATTCCAACTTTCTTGGAGGACCTAAGTGCAAAACGCAAAAACTTTACTCGTAACTCCAAATTGAAATCAGCTCGAACATGATGATACCCTATACACCCTCATTGTATTTTTTCAAGTACGTAACAAAATATTTATCAGCAATTGGGCACAAAAATATATCCGTAATTCTTTTCGATTTATCTTCCTTACTTCTAAGTAATCAACTTTAAGTGACTCTAGAACATATACTAGCGCTTTCCAACATTTCACCAAAAAATATTTGTTTTCTATTTCTATATTTATGCAAGAATAATGTATTTTGGAGAGTATGATAATGTCGTAACATTTTTTTTGGGTCATACCATAATTTTTCATAAATATGTTAGAGACGCTTTCGTGCCTACTATCTTAGTTGAATAGCAGTATTGAGCATTCATTGAACTCAATTCAATTTTAAAAAAACTTTAGTGCATTTTTGTGTTGAAATAAATATTTTGATTCTAATTTTTTAAAATAAAAAACTAGTGAAGTCTAACCGCGCGCGTTGTTCGAGATTATTAATTTAAAAATTAGGATTACTTTTATGTACTTTTTGTGTTTTACATTTAAATTGCCCCGACTCATTTCCAACAGTTAAGGGAGTTTTTGCTTCTCTTGAAAGTTCCGCCCCCTGAAAGTTTTTGATCCACCCCTGATCTTCTCAGAATTTTGGGGAAGAAGACATTTTATTTTTTCAGTATAATTCAGCCCCCTCAAATATGGTCCTAGTTCCACTATTGTAAATATTCATATATGTTTTTCATATTTATTTGTTGTCTTATCAACTCCGCTTAAATTTTGAGTCCATCGTCTCTTGAAAGACAAACTTTAAACTGCAAAGTAAAAGAAAAAAGATAAATTTAAGCTGCATTAATCGGATCAAAAACTTATAACTATTGCACTTGCATAATAATTTTTTATATTGCAACTAAAATCTTTTACCTTTTATTAAGGAATAGCAATATTATGTGAACATTACTTGTAATTGTAATTAGATTAGATTCATTTTCCTTTTATGTATAGGTCTTTGTACCTCTATATAGTGTACCTCAGAGCATGAATACAATCACACATTATTACCCTTATTTTCTACATAGTATTAGAGTGTAAAATCTTAAAACCCTAAAGAAATTTTTTCGCTGCCTTCAAGCTGCAGCCGCCGCAGTCCAGCTGTCGCCGCTCTCTGATCGCCGACGCCGAATGTCGTAGATCTCCACTGGTTTGTCGTGATCTTCAAATGTCGTAATTCTCCGATCTGTCAGCACATCGTCATCCATACACTGCCCTCGATTCACGCGCCGCTGCATTATTCTGTCTGTGTCGCCAATCTACTTTTATCGCTGATCTGCAACAATGTCTACACCTGATTCTGGTCATGATGCTGCTGAGCAAGCTTGCATCGCCGCTGAATCTGAGGCTAACAAGCTACAAAATCTCAATGCCACTGACATGATTGTAGCTTTACTCAAACAGTTACAATTACAATATGGCTCTGGGTATCTGTACCTTTTAGTCGATCTATGAACTCTCCCTACTACCTTGGTACTTCTGACGGCCCTGGTTTTCATTCTGTCCCGTCATACTGAAAAGTGAAGAAATTATCTTAAATGGTCTGTTGCGATATGTAGCGCTATTTTTACCAAGAAGAAGATTGGTTTCATTGATGGAACCATTAACAAACCCCCGAATAATCATCCTGATGCAAATGATTGGTCTGGAGTTAATGCTACCCTTGTGTGTTAGATCTTACAGACTCTAGATACACCATTATGTTCTTCTCCCAGTTATTTTTACCACAGTTAAGGAATTGTGGGATGATCTTATAGCGCTATTTACTCTTGGGAATGGTCCAAAAATTCTGCAGATGCGTGAAGATATACATAACCGCTACAACTCACTTTGGCCTTCTTTAGTTTGCACCTGTGAAACTTGCAAACCACTGTGCAAATGCAACTATGCTGCTAATGCCTTTCAAGAACGTGAGAAAGATATGATCTATCAATTTCTCGTTGGTCTTGATGAAGGTTATCACACCTTGTGATCCCACATCATGACTACTGATCCATTTTCACTTGTCATACGCGTATATGCTCTTGTTTCTCAATAGGAGAATCACAAAGCCGTCATTAGGTCTCGCAAACCTTCAACTGACTCTGTGGCATATGATGCACGACGTACACCATCTTCTGGTTCTTCAATAGTTTCTCTCACTTCAGTTTATCGCAAGAATCCCACATGTACGCATTATCATCACAAGGGTAATGATACATATACCTGTTTCAAGCTCATGGGGATTCCTGATTGATTGAAGGAGTTGAACCAGAAAACCAACGATGCAAGGGAGTCGGTGCCGACTCCTCTTATTTCCATCGACGGGAATGGAACACCGGTCACCGATCCTCGCATGCCTTCACCACCGTTTGCAGGAGCTGTTGTGTTGCCGCCAGGTCATGCGATGGTAGAGTCCGCCCACTATGCTCCTGCATGGCTTGATTTCTGTCTTGATCTGTCTGGTGAACAATGGAGTATAACCTTAAATTTATTATAAGTTTAGTGTTGTATCTGACCATGGGTCATGTAAGTCTACTTTACCTTGGATTATCTATTCGGGAGCCTTATATCATATGACTGGAGACAAGGGTTCCCTTACTGATATTACTACTGCTATCAATTCTGTGAATGTTATACTTCCTGATGGATCTGTGTCATCTGCTACGCGAAATGGTTCTATTTGCTTTGGGGATGTTACTCTTACTCATGTGCTCTACATACCTATTTTGAGATACCATTTATTATCATGCTTTAGATTGTTATCTGACTTAAAATGTCTAGTTTTGTTTACTGAAAATTATTGCATTTTACAGACAATCAATACGAGGTTTGTGATTAAAATGGGTGAACAGCAGGGGGGTTAATTGACTTCATCTGCTAGATACATGTGTTCATCCTCATATCTTGCAGTCTATTCCGACAGTTGCTTCAGTTTCATCTTTTAATTTATGGCATCAGAGTCTTAGGCATCCTTCCTCTACGGTGTTGTCTTCTATTTCTACTCTTGATTTTAGCACAAATAATATCTTTGTTCATTGCTCTGTATGTCATAGAGTAAAATAGACTAGACATGGCATTTTAGTGAACTATTCTAATGCTAGTTCTTTGTTTGAATCAATACATTTTGTTGTTTGGGGTCCTTATTAAACACCATCTTCTAGTGGTGCATTTTATTTTCTACCAAAGTTGATCATTATTCCCGATCTATTTGGGTTTATTTATTAGTTGTTAAGCCAGATGTAACTTCTAGATTTATTGAAATTTGTGCTCTGATCAAGAACCAGTTCGGGCGCACTGTTCGACGTGTTCGTGCTGATAATGGTACATAATTTCTACCTTTGAGATCATATTTTGCTGAGTCTGGGATTATTTTTGAGACATCTATTATTGATACGCTACAACATAATGGTCGTGTTGAGCGCAAACATCTTCATTTGTTAAATTTGGCTCGTGCTTTGCGCTTTCAAGCCAATCTGTCGATTGATTACTGGGAAGAATGTGTTCTTATAGCTGCATATTTGATCAACTGGATACCGACAAAGTAATTCACTGGTCGCACACCATTTGAGTTACACTACAGACGCACCCCATATTACAAGCTTTTGCGAGTAATTGGGTGTTTATGTTTTGCTTCTTACATTCCCAGATACCATGAAAAGTTTTCTCCAAGAAGTCACGGACGTCTATTTCTTGGGTATCCTGCTGGAAAGAAAGGCTATCGCCTTTATGACTTGGAATCCTGTACTTTCACTAACAATCGGGATGCTAATTTTTCTGAAGACCAGTTTTCGTATGATGTGGCCTTGAATCTATCTGTGAAAACCAACGGCGTCACCACCTCACCGCCTGTTTTACTACCACCGACATCAGAAGCTATGCGGAAGCTGGAAGCATCACCGTCGCTAGCCATCATGCCGCTGGCAGAACTAGCACTTCACACCCCTCCCGCGCCGCCTACCGCCAAGCCTCACGTGTCACCGATCACCGACGATCAAGCGCTTCATGTGCTGCCTGTAGCTGCTCCGACCAGTCCATTGTTGACCAGCACTTCGGTGCCTCCTCCGCCTGACTCATCTATGCCACCTGTTTCACCGGTAATGTCCCAGACATCGCCACCTGCGGCCAAGCTGCCAGCTGCCTACTATACAACAGAGTGTTCGTGATCGTTGACCTTCTACTTATTTGGAAGATTATGACTGCTCTATTGCTGATATTAATAACTCTCCCACCTCACTTCTACGATCACACCTACATCTTCACAATCCTCAGGTGTTCTCTATCTTTTAACTAATTTTGTAAATTGTGATAAATTTTCTAGATAGCGTTCTAGATTTTTGGGTGAGGTAAATTTTGGTGCAGATCCCACTACTTACTCTGAGGCATCGAAGCATGCTCATTGGTATGATGTTAGAGCTGATGCGATTAATGCTCTCGAGCGCAATAAGACATAGACTTTGGCTCATCTACCTCTGGATTAGACTGTTATTGGATGCAAATAGGTGTATCATACCAAGTTCAAGCTAGATGGTACCATTGAACGTCACAAAGCTTGTCTAGTGGTTCTTGGCAATCGTCAGAAAGAAAGAATTGATTATACTGAGAATTTTACACCTGTTTCGAAGATGAGTTTGGTTCGTCTGTTTTTATCTGTTGCAGTCATTCGTGGATAGGAACTTCATTGGGTTGATGTACATAATGATTTTCTATGTGGTGATCTGAATGAATAGGTGTTTATGTTACCAACCCCTGGCTATCATGTACCCATTGACCAAGTATGTCTCCTTCAGAAATCTCTTTATGGTCTTCGGCAAGCCCCTCAGGCTTTACGTACATTTGGCTTTATTCAAAGTAAGGCAGATTACTCTCTATTTTCTTTTACTGGTGGCTCATTTTCTCTGCAAGTACTTTTCTATGTGGATGATTTAGTCATTGTTGATAGTTCTTTGTCGCTTATTTCTGAATTCAAGAAATACTTGAGCTCTTGTTTTCACATGAAAAATCTTGGTACACGTAAGTATTTCTTGAGGATAGAGATTGCTAAAAGACTGGATGGGATGTTTCTTTCAAAATGGAAATAAGCCCTGGATATCTTATCTGGCAAAGGTTTATCGGTCTCTAAAACTACTAATTTTCCTATGGAGCAATAGCATGATCTTGCGAAGGTTGAAGTTCCTCTTTATGATAATCCTGAGCAGTATCGGCGCTTGATAGGTTGCCTCATTTACCTGACTATCACTCATCCTAAGCTCAGTTATTCTGTTCATACGCTTGATCAGTTTATGAAGTCTTATTGTGTTTCTCACTAGCAAGCTACAATTTGAGTTCTTCACTACTTGAAGAGTCATCCTAATCAAGGTTTATTTCTCTCTTCACGTAGGTCGTTATAGATAACTGCTTATTGTGATTCTGATTGGGTTGCATGCAATTGCACGACGCTCTCTTTCTAGGTACTTTGTGACTATTGGTGATTCTCTAGTTTCATGGAAGACCAAGAAACAACCTACAGTTTCTCGTTCTTCTGCTAAAGTGGAGTATCGTCCTATGGTTTTTACTTGTTGCGAGTTGTTGTGGCTTAAGTCTTTGCTTCAGGACTTAGGTGTTGTGCATTCTACTCCTATGCGACTGTTTTGTGATAGTTAATGTGCTCTTCATATTGCGGAAAATCCGATGTTCCATGAACGTACGAAGCATATAGAGGTTGATTGTCATTTAATCTTGTACATTCTGGTGCTCTTGTTACTCATCATATCCGCACGACTGATCAACCTGCAGATTTATTCACGGAAGCTCTCGGATGAAATCAGTTTCATTCATTCCTTGGAAAGTTGGATATTTCTGATCCGCATGCTCCAACTTGAGGAGGAGTATTAAGGAATAGCAATATTATATGAATATTACTTGTAATTGTAATTAGATTAGATTCATTTTCCTTTTATGTATAGATTTTTGTACCTCTATTTAATGTACCCCAGAGCATGAATACAATCACACATTATTACCCTTATTTTCTACACATTTCTATAATTCTAATTCAACCCCATCTTTTCCTATACATATGAAAATACCATTTTTTCTAAGATTTTAGCTTAAATTTTAGTTAAAAAATAAATACTCCAATAATAGTGAACCTATGAGTTTAATAATTTTTGCAAGGTTGGCTGTGACTATGAGTATGTGATGTGTACCCTTTAGATAATCGCAAAGTTGTCTTTGACTTGCAAGCGTTTATCACAGTTCTCCCAATGTGTGGTGATGAAAGTAACTGATAAATGGAATGTATCCCCTTGGCTAGCTGTTTTTGTATATGCAAAAACCACTAGAGCTTTAAGAAGGCAGCTTTGGTTGGATTTGTTAGATCTACCTCAAGGACCTAAAATGCTAATTGGAGACTTTAATGTGATCACCAAACAGGCTGAATATAAGGGGTCTAGCATTCCTAACCCAGAGACCATTCTTGATTTTAATGAGGTGATTGATTCCATGAAACTTATGCATGTTAATACCGTTGGTCCACAATTTACATGGTCTAACAATAGATTACATGGTAGGGTTTGTAAAATATTGGACTGAGGACTGTGTTCTCAGGAGTGGAGTAATTTGTACCCTAATAGTTCTATCCAAATTCTGAATAGAACTTGCTCCGACCATTCCCCTATGTTTTTGTCAATTCAATCATCTCAAATTAGTTTACCCAAACCTTTTCGGTTTCAACTAATGTGGCTTAATAGGAATAATGATCTTAGATTGTTAGTTCAACAAAACTGGAATGCTCCTTGTATCCTTCATGGAATGGAGATTTTTAGTTACAAACTTAGAAGACTTAAAATGTGTTTGAAAAAGTGGAATACGGAGGTCTTTGGCAACATTAATGATAACATTAAAAAGGCTGAGGAAAATGTTTCTAAGGCAGAAAATGAACTCTTGCTCCAAGATAATGAAGACAACCATTGTAATCTTAATAGGGTTAAGGCAGTGCTACTTAGAGCTCTTAAGAAAGAATCTATTTTTTGTCAGCAAAAATCAAAGGTTAAGTGGCTAAAACTTGGTGACAAAATACTAAAATTTTCCATATGGCTAATAGAGAGAAAAATTTAAAAATAATGATAACTAAGGTTAAAACTGGTTTAGGGGTTTGGCTGGCTGATCAAGGGCAAATTTCTACTGAGGGTGAGCTTTATTTCCAGAAGTTACTTACACAAAATAGGTTAGATCACTCTGGAGTTCACCTTAACACTTTCCTTCATGCTATTCCTAATGGTATCTCTGCTGAAACTAATAGAGGTCTCACTAGACTAACAACTTTGGAAGAGATGAAACAGATTGTATTACAATCTAATCAGGAAAGCTCTCCTGGACCTGATGGATTCCCTGCAAAGTTCTACACTTTTGCTTGGGATATAATCAAATTTGATCTCTTGGAAGCTGTTAATGAGTTCCTCTCTGGTTCTTCCATTCCTCAAGCCATTTCAGCAACTTGGATTACCTTGATACCTAAAAAATCAACTCCAGAAACTTTTGCTGATTATAGACCTATAAGTTTATCCAACTTATTGAATAAAATCTTTTCTAAACTGTTAATGGAGAGATTAAGACCATTCATGTGTGATCTAATCTCCAAAGAACAAACACCATTCATGCAAAATAGGGACATAGCTGACAATGTGATTCAAATGCAGCAAATGGTAAGATTTTTAAATGATAAATGTGATAATAACAATTTAATCCTGAAATTGGACATGCATAAAGCTTTTGACATGGTCTCATGGGGATTTTTGAACTATGTGCTCCTAAGATTTGGATTTTCTGGTCAACTTGTGAAACTGATTTTAAGTAACATAGCTTCAGCAACTTTCTTAGTTCTTTTCAATGGTGTTCCTCATGGTTTCTTTAAGGCTACTAGGGGTATAAAAAAGGAGATCCTCTTTCACCTTTTTTATACAACATTCTCTCTGAAACTTTTTCTAGAACTCTCAAAAAAATCAGCAGTGGACATCTTCAGTACTTATTAACTACCCCTAATGCCATCAAAGTTTCATATTTGATATATGCGGATGACACTGCAATGAGGAGAGAAAAACCTTAGAGAAATAAGGAAATTCCTTGATGATTTTCAAAAGGTTTCTGGACAGGTGATTAACTACCATAAGAGTGTGTATTTTCTTGGAAATAAGGCTACTTTTAGACAGCATAGGCATATTAGGAATATCCTAGATATGAAAAAGGGATCTCTTCCTTTCAAATATCTAGGGTTTCCTATTTTTAATGGTAGGAATATGTCATCTAACTACAATGAGACCTTAGAAATTTTAGAGGCTAAATTGAATAATTGGAAGAATAGGTGGCTATCACAAACTGGAAAATTAGTTCTAATTAGATCTTGTCTTTTATCACTGCATTTGCACATCTTTGCAACTCTAATTCCACCTAAAAAGGTTGTCAGATTGCTGGAGAAAAAGGCTTCTACATTTTTGTGGGGATCTACTGAGATTGGCATAAAAAGAGTATGGAAAGCTTGGGAAAAGCTTTCTTATCCTACTGCAGAGAATGGCCTAGGTATTTGAAATCTACACATTTTCATTAGGGCATT
>JAULKK010000002.1:5923329-5933912 GCA_032355705.1 Rubia peregrina | reverse complement strand
ACCCCTTATGATGTAAACATACCTAAATCTAGCAATATTCCAACAAAAAGATAACAAAAGAGATGTTAAATGCCTCAGAAAATACATGCATTTGACGTCACATCAGGTACCCACTTTTTTCATATATGTCTCAAAAAAGTACTTTCAGCAAAAAAAATGGATACTAACTTTGATCAAAATTGTGTCAAGATACTGTAGTACCCACTTATAACTGAATAATACCTTTTCGAGACATTAATAAAAATATGGATACCTTTTATAAACAATTGTAAAAATAGGGTATAAAATGTGGATTTCACTTAAAAGTAGGTACCATTCTGAACATTAACTCATTTTTGTACTACTTTTTTCTTACCGTAAAATTTGATTAATCTCATTTAGGAGCGGATGGACCGGTCAGATATGACATAAGGGTAATATGAATAATTAAAAAATATATGAGTATCAATCATTTTGATATTTTATAACAGGTAAAAAATTGACCGGGTTGAAATTCGCTCAACCTGCTAATAAAAAATGGATAAGTCTATGGGTTTCAATCCATTTGTTGACTCTTATGAGGAGTAACATATTGAGAAACTAAAGCTAAGCTAGCATGCAACGATCATAAAGGATATAAAAGATAATAATAACAATGGGGGAGTCAGTTCTCATGTTCAGACTATTAATTGATTTTCGATTTATGTTCAAACCCTACAAGCATGTTCTACTCCCTTCATCCCAGCAAATCTGCACACTTTTTGGTCAACTTTTCCAAGTCAAGTTTGACCACCAATAACTTTAGTTACATATACCAACTATTTATTAAATTTTGATATTTAGAAAATACACAATGCAAGGAATCTTACAATATCTCACATGATGACATTGGTGCCTATATACTAATTGAAATGTATGGTTTCACACATAAATGAGATGAAATAAATGAAGAAAGAGGGAGAAAAAAAATCTATGGAGCGTACTTCAAATATGCCTCATCTCTTTATCAAATGGGCAAAGGATATATTTACATATGGAAGAGAGAGAGAGAGAGAGAGAGAGAGAGAATAAGTCGTTGGTTGAACCCTAGTCAACAGGCCACACAGACTGTGCCAGCCGGCAGAGACCGTGCCCAGTATTCTGGCACAGCCTATATAGGTTTACATGGTATGTTCCCTTGAACCAGATCGCAAGCAAACAGATAGGCATGTACCGTGTAAATTTACACAGCCCATTTCCTGGCTTTTTTCTAAGCGGCACAGACCATGTAGATTTACACGGTCCATTTTCTCGAGCCTTGCCTCGTGCCTTCCGATTACACTGTCCGTTCTCTAGACTTGACTCATGGGTAAACTGAGTGGTACAGTCAGAGCAGTCTGACACCGTTTTTGCCATATGAATG
Source organism: Rubia peregrina (assembly GCA_032355705.1). Classification (NCBI taxonomy): domain Eukaryota; kingdom Viridiplantae; phylum Streptophyta; class Magnoliopsida; order Gentianales; family Rubiaceae; genus Rubia; species Rubia peregrina. The sequence goes on along the minus strand of JAULKK010000002.1, from coordinate 5,932,531 downwards.
GTTCCAACGACTTGCTTGAAAACTTGACCTTCTTCACTTCTTCTTTCTTCCAATTATTTCAATCTTCCTCCATTTTGTTCAATAGCCTTCTATCTGCTACCATCCTTCCGAATGGATTCCTCCAATGATGGTCTTCGATCAAGCTCACAAAATAGGCAATTTTGACCAACTTATAAAGGAAAACACTGTTAGACTACAAATGCTTCACAAAATAGACAAGTTAATGCTGACAGCCACACTAAGTGATTTTAACCCTCTATCATGTAAAACACTCACTAATCTAACTAACCACACAAGAAAGCAAATAAAAAGAGGTGTTAGTTATGCCAAGAAAACATACTAACTCTAACGTTATGATGATTTATGACGAGATAATCTTTAGGCCACATTCCGATGTTGACTCACTAATTGGGTCGTTGACCGGACTTGAAATGATGGATATACCCTCGTCTATATAAGCATAAATTTCTTTTCCATTTTACCCCTGTTGTTACCAACCACCACCACCACCACCACTACCCCCTTTCCAACCATAACCACCATTTTTTGCCACCACGACCACCACCGGCTGCCCTTTCTGGCTACCCCTACAACCACAACCCCAGCCTTTGCCACCACCAGCCACCACTTCTATCACCATTTTCACCACCTCCCACCTCTAAATATACTCCGTCGCTTCCTCGATTTGTTCTTACCACCACTTCACTACCCAGATTCACAGCCTAGGGTCTTGAATCTCCACCACCCATATTCCACCGCCTAGATTCACCATCAGACTCACACCGTACCGATGCCACAGTGGGGTTAAAGGCCACGACAGAGAAGGTCATGCCAACCACTACGAGGATGGCAAGAGAACCTGAAATAAAACTCCATCTTAGAAATCCATCCTTACAGAACTCGTCCTCGCACGACAGAGGATGTGATGTCGAACTCATCCATAACATCCTTCTTGAAATCAGGCGCCAGCGAATGTCGCATCAGACACATACTCCTAGTTCCTCATTTATTACGTCGCGACTCTAGTTCCTCCACCACGCTGCCTAGGTGGATTGGATTGGTTTTATTCTTGTTCGTTAAAACAACGAATAATTATAGGGATTATGAGAGAGATATGGAAGTTTTTTGTGTGCAGAAAGAGCGAAAGGTCCTAGAGGAGAGAATGGGGAAGAAAATATAGTGGAGGGAAGAAGAAAGCACTGTCGACGAACGGAAGAAGAAAGGAAGGACATCCGACGGAGGGAAGAAGAAAGGACTAAGGAAGAAGAAAGGGTAGATTAATTCATTCATTTTTAGCAGGGGTAAAATAGCCATTTCACTAAAATTTGCCCAATTCTGGTGTTGACAATTGGAGTTAACAGTTCCCAGGGTTATATTGGCACATACATTATAAAGTGAGAGTTATTTTTTACTGGACCTAAAATGACAAATATACCCTCGACCATTGAAGCTTAAATTTCTTTCTCATTTTACTCCTGTTGCCCATGTTACCCATGTTACCCATAATGCAAATATATTTTTATATTTTTCACATTCAAATACACATTATTACTTGTTTTAACTTTTGAAATGAAATATTTAAATTTTATAAAAAATTACAACATTTAAGGTAAAGAATACAGTGGACTATTTATAACTTTATGACAAATCGTCTTTACTGAGACTTTCTTAGTATAAAATCATTAATTTACAATAATAAAGAACAATATTTCTACCAAAAATATTTTCTTTTCCTTTTCTTTTTAAAATACTGATTAATTGGTCATCAGAGCGAACTCTAGGGCGAGAACAGCTCCAGAGAGCCACTAGTGAGACCCAAAGCGAGAGCCACCGCAAAGACCCACCGGCAATTTACCGCCGAGACCCACAAACGAAGCCACAACCGAGACCTCGCGCGAAGATCACCTCCGCTACCAAACATATTTTATTTTTCTTTTTAAAAATACTGATTAATTAGTCATCAGAGAGAACTCTAGGGCGAGAACAACTCCAGAGAGCCACTAGTAAGACCCAAAGCGAGAGCCACCGCAAAGACCCACCGGCGAAATTTACCACCGAGACCCACAAACGAAGCCACAACCGAGACCTCGCGCGAAGGCCACCTCCGCTAGAGAGAACTTTCTATCAAATACCTCATGCGAGAGCCTACCGAGACCTTGCTCCGACGACCACCACTCTAGCTCCAGTCGCAACTCTCTACAAATCTGACCACTTCCTAGCTCCAGCTCTAGCGTAACTCTGCAAATTCGGCCAAACAAGCCACATCGCCAGCACACCAGTAACGAGGCCATTTCCTCCGGCTATGGGGCATCAATTCCCTCCATCCAGCCATAACCTTCGGCAACGAAGTGTCGATTCTCCGTCCCTAACTTACCGGCGACGCGAAGGATGGTTGGACGCTCAATTTTGAGCATGTCGGAAACATGTTTAGGATGGTTGGGAAAAATGAACTGCCATTTTATCCAGATTTGGCTGATACTTTCAGGTAATTCAACCAAATCTGATCGGAAATAACCCTGAATTTTGTCGGAATATTGCCAGGAAAGTTGACGGAATTTTCTGCAATTAATTTTAATAATAATAATCTATTTATTTAATTCATTTCAATTTTTAAATATAATTTTAAATGCACGTCATATAACAAAAGTATAAATACAGGGAGTGATTATTAAAATACATGACGTAAAATAACAATCAATATTTATTTTGGTTCCTCTCTTTTTTACTGAATCACGCCTTGTATGTGTACTGTTGAAATACTATATGTATTTTAAATTAATTTTAAACAATAAAGAAATTGAATAATTAATATTAATTAAAAAATAAATAATTATTTTAAAAATAAATTTTGATTTCTAGGCCTCCTTCCCCCGCCGTATGTAATTTTCCAACGGCGGCGGTGGACTTCGCCGGAGCTCCGCCATAGATATATTTTTCCGGAGCTCTGCCGTAGGTCGATTTTTCCGGAGCTCTGCAGAGGTTCGCTGTCGCCGGATGTACGTTGGATTGGAGCTCGACGAATCTCCGCCGTTGGTAGCCGGTTCTTCGAAGCGGGTAGCGCCAGCCACCGCTTCGGTAATGGTTCTCCGATCCATTTCTCCGGCGTGGGTTTCGTTCGTCTTCTTCGGCATGGGTTGCATTTCCCGGCCAGCCTAACGCGATTCAAATTTGGCGCAGTGACTCTCGTTTGCCGGATTCGTCCCCTGGTCAGCGCTGTGGCTCTCGTTTCCCCTCCAGCGCCAGTTCTCGTTTCCCCGCCCAGCCTAGTCCCCAACCCAGTTCTCGTTTCCCAGCTCAGCCCTGTTTCCCCACCCTACCTTGGTTCTCCTTTCACCCCACTGCCTTGGTTCTCCTTTCCTTGCCCACCTTTGGTTCACCTGGCTCTCGTTTCCCTGCTATCGTTTCTTTCCCTGGCTATCGTTTCTTTCCCTGGTGAATTTACCTCAATAATTCAAGTATTTCTTTAACACCAAAAGAAAAAAAAGGATGGTACAAATTATAAATTTGAATGTGAAAATAAAAAAATGTATAATAAAAAAATGTTTTTGAAATTTTGAATTAAGTATGTAATTTAAGACCGTGTATAAGATAAAAAATAAGTGACATATACCTATTTATAAGTAGATTATCCATCGGGAGATCCACTTTTTAAATTATTTTTTTGAAAAAAAGTGCATTTATGCCCTTCAATTTTTGAGTTTGTGCAGATATACCATTGATTTTTTTAAAGTGCATTCATACCCCTGTCGTGGTTTGAAAAATTGATCAATTTTAGTCATTGTCGGATTCAATAGAAATGACCGTTTAATTCCGGTCATTTCCAGATTAGTCTAAAATAGTCATTTCTATTAACTCCGGCAATGATCAAAATTGACCAATTTTTTAGATTATGACAGGAGTACGTATGCACTTTAAAAAAAATCAGAGGTACATCTGCATAAATACAAAAACTAGGGGGCATGAATGGGTTTATCCCATTTTTCCTTACCTTCTCCTATGCAACCTTGATCGTTCATTTCAATTTCTAGAAATTCTTGAGCCAATTGAATAGAGACATGTGTAGTGAGTGGAGGAGCAGGAATTTTTAATTCCGGAAGTGGAAATGCTACCGACCACTGAACAGAACACTGAGCAAGTGAGCAGCCCCGGCGACTGGACTTGTGAATCCTTCTTCAACCTCCAACCCGCTGTCTTTCACTCACGTTTTACAGGCCCCGTCAACCTCGTACATGGACCATAAAACGTGTCAACTCCTACTCCCACTACTGTCACTCTTCTTCTTCCTCTCAGCCGCAGATCAGTCCCAAATATCCCGTTTCCGGGAATACCTCCGAATAACCACTGCCCATCCCGCTCCAGATTACACCTCCGCCGTCAATTTCCTCACAAGCTTCGCACAAACTATCCCCTCTCTCCAATCCCAGATCTTTCATTTCACTCCCCACAAAGATAAGCCCCTTCTCCTCCTCACATGGCCCGGCTCCGACCCCGCCCTCCCCTCCATCCTCCTCAACTCCCACCTCGACTCCGTCCCCGCCGAGCCCGCTAAGTGGGACCACCCTCCTTTCTCCGCCCACTACTCCCAGGACGGCAAGATTTTCGCCCGCGGGGCCCAGGACGACAAGTGTATTGGGGTCCAGTATTTGGAGGCCATCAGGAGTCTGGTTGTGGAGAAACAGTACGCCCCTCTTCGTACTGTCCATATTTCCTATGTGCCTGATGAGGAAATCGGGGGCGTTGATGGGATGGCGAAGTTTGTGGGGTCGGGAGAGTTAATGAAACGATTGAATGTTGGGTTTGTGTTGGACGAGGGGCAGGCCTCGCCGGGGGATGAGTATAGGGTGTTCTATGCAGATAGGTCGCCGTGGAATATTGTGATTAAAGCAGTTGGGGTTCCTGGCCATGGGTCCAGGATGTATGATAATGGGGCTATGGAGAACTTGATGGAGAGTATTGAGGTGATTAGTAAGTTTAGGGAGGCTGAGTTTGATAAGGTTAAGGCTGGTCTGGCTGCCAACTCTGAGGTTGTTTCTGCCAACAATGTCTACCTGAAAGCTGGCATTCCTTCCCCTACTGTATGTTTGTCAGGAAGTCTTTTAGTATGCCTTTTACTTTGGTATGTTACTGGATTTAATGTTTGGATGTGGTTGTGCAGGGGTACGTGATGAATATGCAACCGTCAGAGGCGGAGGCAGGATTTGATGTGAGGCTTCCCCCGATGGTGGACTCTGATGCTTTAAGGAGAAGGATTGAGGAGGAATGGGCTCCTGCTTGGAGGAATATGACATTTCAGGTGAAAATGCTCACTTTCTCCATACATAGTGAATAACACTATTTGCTTATATTTTCATTGTTTCCTAATTGTGGATATGTGATCGAGTGCCATTAGAATTTAAATATGTCAAGCACCCAAGAAATGTGAGTTTATTGATGCTAGGCATAGAAGTAATCAATTCCTCTAGGAAGGGGAAAATCAAGTGGTGGATGTCTTGTTGTCATAGAACGATGACAGCAGAAAAACATTTGAGAGAGATTTAGAACAGAAATTAAGTCTCAGCCAACCCCAACTTGCAGTTTGCTAGTACTTCTGAGTCCTTAAGACACTTGATTTCCTTGCTTTACGTATGGTGCCCCAAGAAATGGGAACTAGGTTCTTTGCACCTGTTGAAATTACCCATTAGCAGTCTCCACATACTACCGACTATAGCTTCAAGCAATATTTTACTGTTTCAAGTATGGGATGATTAATGATTATATACGAGAATAGAAAACAATTAGACTAACATAAATGAAAATGGGGAGACGGATGCGTTGACACATTAGATTCGATAGGATATGTAGTAAGATTATTCATATACAAAGTAGTGCAGGTCCAGTTGATGAAAAATGTGAGAAAATGGTCTAAAAGACGGTTCAGACATACTTTGGGAGATCCCTAGCTTTGCTTATGCAATGTATATATATAAACAATAACCCATAGTAAAGAGGGCAGGGGAAGACCTGCAAAACCATCTTATATTAAACTATAAACAACATATCAACCCAACTCTATGGCGAGATATGATCCATGATGATCAATATCTTCATGGCCATTCTGTAAAATATTCAAGGTAGTATAATATGAAGTAGGTGGTGAATTAAATGCAATTGTCATGCCACTCTCTTACTACTAAGAACGATACTGTATAGTTAGCCACCTACGAGTGATGAAATTTCTGGTTGAATTTTCCTAGAGGACAGTATCATGGACATTGTTAAAAAGTACTTCCTTTTTCCTCCATGATTAACTTCTTCCCAGGATTTGTGAATGGTTTAGGTAACTCTTGGTTTAAACATGGGCTATTGACTGTTGGACATTTTGGTGCTCCCGAGTCCCAGTGGCTCATCACATGTGGCTACAAATAATAACAAAAGCAGCAAAATGATTTGAAGTTGATTACTATTGTTTCTCTGCTTATACAACCCTGCACTTGAAATTGGCGTTGAATTCAGTTTCCACTTCACTATCTCTTTTTTTCTCAACCACGAGTCCTTATTTGTCCATATTGCACTACTGTACATCCTATGAACTAGAGTAGCTGGAAACATTTTGTTTTTTTTCTACTGCTAAGCTCAGCTTCGGGAATTATTTCTGTCTTCAGTTATTCTTGAAACATCGCTGCTATTTTCATTTTGCTACTGACAATATTTGTGCACTTATTTGGAACATATTTTTACTTTCATGTCCAACTCAACAATTTACTCCCTCTATCCCCAAATAAGTGTGATATTTTGACTTGAGTCTTCTCCCTAATCCCTATTTTACAATCTAATACACTAAACTTCCAATTTGAATTTTGCTTCTCTTTTCAAGAAGAGTATGTGAGGTGTTAATGCTCCCATCCAATTTCCGCTCAAGGTTTAATAGTAAAACCAACCACTTGGCAAGTGGGGCTTGGGATACTTATTCGGGGGATAAAGGGAGTATGTTATCAAAATTGATCATATGGTGTACATGATGGCAAGTTTAACATGTCTGTAGCTGTATCTCCAAACATGGATTTGGTGTAGGTCAGTCTAGATAAAGTTTCTACTGTCTTTGTCGTACAGTTATTGATTTTCTGTTCTATTTTTTTTTTCTGTATTGTTTAGTCTTGCTCAAAGACCTAATGACAAGACATGGTTATGTATTGGATGTTGTGTTAAGATTAGAATAATCTGTTACTGGATCTTCTTGCTAGCCTAATGTTTTGCAGTAGCATAAGAGTAGGGATAAAACTGTACTCCCTCTTATGAATCATTCTTCTTTTCAAATATAGTCATCTTGCAAGTGGTTGTTGGTACCTGTTGTTCGAATTAGAATCCTAAACTTATGAAGCTACTGAGATTAAAATTTTGATACTCCCACTGTCCCACTATGAGCGTCTCATGTTTCATATAAATACATCCTACAAAAAAAAATCTTTTGAAACTGTCCTTTTAAGTTAAATTAAAATCCATTCTCATCCACCCATTTTAATTTTTTCTTTCTTTTCATTCGCTTCACTTAGTCACCTTTACACTTGCATACATTTTAGTGTATTAAACAAAGGTAACACTCTTAGTAGGACAGAGGGAGTACTCTTTAGCAACGGTACTCTTTAGCCACGGTGATTCATGTTTGCCTTTTCCTAGGAGATACCATCTCTCTATCTTCTTGTTCATTGGTTGAGGAGGGTTGTAAAGATTGCAGTATCTGGATTTGTACGCTTTTCCACTGGTATCTTGCTAAACGCTCCAATCGTTTAGGACTTATGCTATTTATGATGTTTCAGATAATAGAGAAAGGACCTTTACGAGACTTCAGAGGACGTCCATTGCTGACCCTCACCGACGATTCTAACCCATGGTGGTCAGTTTTCAAGGACGCCGTTGCTGCAGCGGGTGGCAAACTAGCAAAGCCAGAGATATTGGCGTCAACTACTGATGCTCGGTTCATGAGACAGATGGGGATTCCTACCTTCGGCTTCTCACCAATGAAGAATACACCCATATTGCTTCACGACCACAATGAGGTACAATAGGATCTCAAATTGATATTTATTATCTTATCTTCGCTTAATTGAGTGTTTTTTTTTGTCGTGGCAGTTTCTGAAGGATACTGTGTATTTGGAGGGAATTAAAGTGTATAAATCCATAATCAAATCTTTGAGTTCGTTTGCGGGGACTAAGGAGTAAGGAGTGAACCGCAGGATGTAGAGCATCTTTCTCCACGACCTTTATTTTTTATTTAAATTGAAACCGCCTTGGCGGGGGTATTGATTGGCCACCCAACCCAAGCCATAAAAACAGTTTAAATTACAAAAGGTTCCCATGATGACAGATTGATTAGTCTGTGATGAATCTAATGATAACTAACTAGAAAGACTTTCCCTTAGTTAACAAGATTGCTTCTCCATCATCCCTCATATTCTAAGGTTTGGTAGTTGTATGCGATCACCTAATAAAGCCAAGCGGACTTGTTCCAAATTTGATAGTTCTTCTTGCTGAATGTCTCCCGTTAACATTGCCAAGGCATGAGCTACTGCATTTCCTTCTCTTGGAATGTGCTGGATAGATATGTTATGCCGCTTTATGATTGATGTAGCTTCCCATACTAACATTTTTAGACCTGGCAAACGGGTCTCTTCGGTCGGGTACGGATGAGATCCAATCGGTTCGGTATAATTCGAAAAATTATTTTGTCTTCGGGTATCGGGTGTGTTCGGGTTCGGGTGTCATTCGGTAGTGTTGAAAAATATCCATCGGTTCGAGTTTGGGCTTGGTTGTTTCAATTTCGATACGGTTCGATTATCAATTTTTTGACTTGGGTTCATATCAGATTTGGTTCAGGTTATTTTAGTATCATGTACAATTTAATTATACATATTTTTAATTGGGTTCGGATCGGGTTTGGTTTGATTTAGTTCGGTTTCGGTACCTTTCGGTTACATTCTCTTTCGGGATCGGGTTCGGTCGGATTTTGATATATGCATTTCGGGTCTTGTTCAAATAAATATAGCAAATTGTCATTATAATAAAAATATTATATATTTAAATATATTAGGGCTAAATGCATTGATGCCCCTCAGTTTCTCCGTTTGTGCACTTCTACCCTCCAGCTTCTTAAAAGTGCATTTGTACCCCTACTTTTGCCAGGACTGAGCATTTGTACCCCTGTTGCCACTCCGACATTGACTTGAAA
>JAULKK010000002.1:5845438-5856613 GCA_032355705.1 Rubia peregrina | reverse complement strand
ATTTTAAATTTTATGGTATTTAATAATTTGTTAATAATTAATAATATATTATGTTAATTGTATGTTAAATTAAACATGTATGACACTATTTGTGTTTTTGATAATCACAATCATTATAATTCATACATTCAAATATGAAAAATATTTGCCATAAGTTTCATATTCAAAATATATGAAAGAACTTTCTAAATTTAAAAAGAATTGAATGGAGTTGAAAGTAGGCGATCTTAAATTATCAAAGTAAAGTTTAGTTGATTGGAGCTGAAAAGAGCTGAGTTGAGAAAAGATGAGAGAAGCTGAGATGAGCTGAGAGGAGTTGAGAAAAATTGAGAGGAGTTGAGTTGATTGGAGTTGAGATGAATTGATATAAACTGAGAAGAATTGGGAAGAAATGAGAAAAATTAAAAAGAGATTAGAAAAGTTAGAAAAATTAAGTTGAAATTATTGAAACTGAAATAAGCAAATTGGACATGGCCACACTCTTGAAAATAGGGTACTCGTGCATCACGCGAAACGAAGGAGTTGAAGTAAAAAAATACTGTTTAATTTTACCGACCGCATTTGAAAAATATTCCCCGTTTGGCAACTGCAGACTGCAGAGCCTCCAAAATCAATCCCTCAAATTCACGTCCGACTGAGGGAGAGGAAAAGCCCGTGTGACTCCAACGGCAATGGCTTCTTACTGCTCTTCTTCACTCGCCTTCTTCAATTCCCACTCTCACCCAAACAAGCCGTTAGCTTCCCCTGTTCCCGCTCACACCAAATCATTACTTCGTTCCGGTGACAGTTATTCCGTACTCCGCCTCCGGTCAGCTCCAACTCCGCCGCTAATCGCTCATCATTTCCGTGTAATTGCCGAAAAAGCCACGTCTGGTTTGACCTTTTTGTTTTATTGAAAAAAGGATCTTAACTAACTTAGCTGTAAATCATTGACCAGGTTGTGGCGTCAACCTCGCCGGCGGCGGAGAAACGGGAGCAGTTGAAGATTATGATATCAGGCGCTCCGGCTTCTGGTAAAGGAACTCAATGTGAGCTAATTAAGAAAAAGGTGATCAATTCAAGTTACTATTTTTTTGTGGTACATCCTCGTTACAAAATTTGCACGACTAATAATGTCAATGTTTATGATTAAAAGTTACAAAATTTTGATGTTAAATGTACATTATGACATTCTAACAACTTCTCACGTAGTATTGTCAACACAAAAAATGTTTTTAGAATGATGTTGTTTTGTCGAGCTTTTGAATATTTTTATTGTCAAATGATAATACGGAAAGAGAGAATGAGATCCTGTATGAGATTTAGCTTACTGTAATAGCTGGGCTTATACATCAATACATGATTTCATTTGGTGAAGATTGAAGAATGAATCACCTATTGGAAAGATATCAATTGCATTGTATATTATGTGTAAATAATCCTGAAGTGAACTGTCTACTGATCCTGTTGATTGCTATATTTGTAGCTTAAATTTCACCAGCTTGTTTGTTTGCTAGAGCCTAGTGTATGCTTTTTAGTCTTTCCCCCAGCCAGATAAGGGCTAGACGGGTGCGTTAGGTTGACAGCATGTGTCTGAATTTGTGATAAGGATATTTTATAAAACATGATTTTCCTTTAATCTCGCATAATGGTGAGATATTTTCTGTGTGGCCGACTCCACATAGTGAGATGTTACAAAAAAAGACTTTTTTTTGGTGTAACCAAGAAGAGAATGTTTTTATATACCTTCCATTTGGTCCTATCAAAATATAGATGAACAATATAAGCTTGATTTCTTACTTTACAACCTGATTCACTTAGAATTTATTAGTTATTGGGATATAATGTTCGGATTCAACTGATAAAGCACTTTGCTACTGAAATAAAACATGGTTAAGAAGATATAGAAAATGAGGTCTACAATTTACTTTACTCTAGGAGCTGAGGTCTAGTGTGGAGTTTGGGACTTGTTTCCCCAGTGATACATGTGATTGTTGGTTAAACCCTTTTTATCCATTGAAAATATCGCTCAACAAGCAACATGGAAGGCAAAGAGCTTCAGAAGATGAAACACATTGTATTATACCAGCAAATGTATTGTGAATAATATTAATAGGTCAAAGCAGCTTTCATTTGGTTGGAGCCTCTACTTTTGATTATGTCTGTTTCTTAACCACCCAGCATAATTTATTACTATCTCATTGTGGATTACCCCGTGAACATTATCAGATTGAATGAACTTGAAGTCATCTACATATGTGCAGTATGATTTGGTGCATATTGCTGCTGGAGATCTTCTGAGGGCTGAAATTGCAGCCGGAACTGAGAATGGAAAGCGAGCCAAGGAATTTATGGAGATAGGGCAATTGGTTCCCGATGAAATTGCCGTCATGGTCTGTTACTAATGAGATTTTCTTGTTTCTGGTTAACGGAAATCGTTATGAGAATTTCATGGGGAAAAAATAGATACTTTCTTCATCTTCCTTTTTTCTTGGAATATTAAATTGTTGACATCCTTTTATCTTAGATGGTAAAAGATCGGTTGATGGAGCCTGATTCTATGGAAAAAGGTTGGCTCTTAGATGGATATCCTCGGAGTTTATCACAAGCGACAGCTCTCAGAGGATTTGGTTTTCATCCAGATATCTTCATACTTCTTGAAGTAAGATTTTAGTGACAGCTTTTGCATTTTAAATTTTCTTTTCTAAAATCAAATTTGAGTTTGAGATATAGTATGAATTATAAAATGGTCCCATCTTCTGCAAAGAGTTTTTTTTGGGGGTGGGGGGGGGTGTGTAGGAAAATGACAAATCACATGTTTTCATTTGCAACATGAATGGAAGACTTCAAAGATGTTTTCTACAGGTGTCAGTTTGGGATTAGGTAGGTTCTGGTGACTGAGCAATTATTGACATTTTGAATGTTATTTCTCGGGGTAGTGAAACCTGAAATTTTTGTTAAGGAGAACATCTATATATCTGTATCCTTTTGCTATTTCACCATGTCTTTATGATATTTTGGCTCGAGGAGTTTCGTGATGGCTATTTGGTATCAGGATGGCATAACTCTTTGGCATTTTGCAGGTTCCTGAAGAGATTCTAGTTGAGAGGGTAGTTGGCCGTAGGCTAGATCCTGTCACAGGCAAGATATACCATTTGCAGTATTCTCCTCCAGAGACTGAAGAAATTGCAGCAAGGCTTACTCAGCGGTTTGATGATACAGAAGAAAAGGCATGTTCAGACTTGCACTAAGCCATCTTATTTAATAAGAAGTTCTTATTTGATTGCTGAATCCACAGAGGAGTTCAATTTTCTGGCTCATTTATTTCTTGCTAACTGTATTTATTCTGACTTATGGTTTTTTAGGTTAAACTGCGTCTGCAGACTCATAACCAAAATGTGGAATCAGTGTTGTCATTGTTTGAAGATAGAATGATCAAGGTAAAAGGGATCCCCTTTACTTTGTTCACCTCTCCAATTAAGTTCCTGACACTTTGGATTGTGACTTATGTTCATTTTTTACCAGCTAGAATGAAGAAAGTAAAACTACTGCACATGTGATGATTATGGATACCACTCCCTCTGTTTCACTATGTTTGACATACTTTCTGTTTTTGTATGCTAATCTAAGATTGTCACCTTTCCTATTAAGGGAAAAAAGTGAATAACCATTCATAAAACTTTTTACTCTCTTATCTCAATTCTCTCTGCACATTTCAACAAAAAATAACGATGTCTAAAGCTAGTGTGCCGAACACAGTGAAATGGAGGTAGTATTAAGTTTTGTTGGTATAATCTTGATATGTTGTGCATCCTTAAATATGGTCTGTTTGGTTGTAGGGACAGGGTGATGGTGCAGGTAGCATGAATTAATGTCTTCTTATTGTTAGTTGTCTGATAGCAAGAAGAAACTCAAACCACATCTAGACAGTGTAGAAATGAATAATCAGCTCATCGGAACCTATTACTATTTTGAATCTTCTAATTTGCTGCAGCTTTCAGCTGCTGTTTATTACTTGGAAGTTGAAATCCCAGCTGTTGTGTAGATTTCCATGAACTTGTTAACATTAGGTGGTTGCACACACATTATTATATATATTGAAATTCATAAAGCTCTATAGGAATATGTAAAACAAGAAAACAAACTGAATGTTGTGGTTTTCTGCGGAAAGAAAATAAAAACCAATGATTAATATGAGAAACATGATAGCGGAATATGATCAATATAACCCATACCACCTCAATTGAGAGATATATATTTGCATGTTTCGTGAATTTGCATGAACTTTCTCTTGATTGTTAGTGGAGCAATCAAGTATTGTATTGAAAACCTAGTATCAATGCTATACTGTGAGCTCAAGAAAGTTTTTGTATATCACGATGTATTGAGGTGACTGCAATTTTTCTGTTGAAGTTTTAGGCTACCAGATGCAGGTAAATTTTAATTAGTATGATGGTGAAGTTGAACACATTTCCTTGTGCCTTGAAGTATACTGTTGATGCTTATAGATATGTCTATAGCTTCCTGGTTGATATAAAACAACAGTGTTGCACATCAAGGGCATGCCATATTTGATAAGGGTGGTAACCTGATAGGTCCATGATAGATGAAAAATGACTTGCTCACAGTCTGTCTGGTTTTCTTTCTCGAGAATATTGTATTCTAAAGAAATTTGAAGCCATGTTTTTATTTTGGTTACTGTTCCTGTTTCCCCGATCCTTGTGAGTTTTGCGATGCTGTACACGGTTAGGACTTGAATATTGAAATGTGTTTGAATCTCTGAATAGTCTTGTGAGAGGTGTAACAAAGATGAGAAATACTTGAAAATGGGGAATCCTCGTGATATAAAGTTGCAATCTATATTTCTTATGCACATAACTAGCAAACAAATTCTGTGTCTTTGTGTCTAGAGAATCTGGGTACTACATTAAACCCAATTGGTACCGAGTTGTGAGTGGAGTTGCTCAAGAACTTATATGAGGTTAATAAGGCTTTTAACCAGTCAATGTGGGATTCAAGCCCCACCGCATATTGAAACACATCCCCCCATGCATGTTCAAATGCAGCTGGTTTGGGCTCCCACATCGCTGGGCATGCCCCCTCATCATCTTGAGAATCCTGGAGTTCCATCTTAAAACCAATCAGTACTAAGTGGAGTTGGCCAAGATCTCATATGTTAAACTTTCTTTTGACCAACCAATGTGGGATTCAAGCCCCACAACTCTATCCTTTCTGGTGCTCCTAGATGCTGGAAGGATAAAGTTCTCAGCAAGTTAATTTGGGGACTCAATTTATTTATGTTTCATTTGGTGTTGGTTCCAGGTGGATGGAAGTGTTTCCAAGGAGGCAGTACTTGAGCAGATTGATAGTGCATTATCAAAGCTGGTGGAGCAAAGATCAGAAAAGATGGGATCTGCTATAGCATAGAAGTAAGTTCTGGAAAAGCTTTATCTGTAGAAGAGAAGTAGGATTTAGCTAGGTGAGAAAGATGACGGTGTTCTCTTTTCTTATTTATAGTGTTCCACAGCATCAGTGGGGTTCTTCCCTTTATACCAATTCTTTTCCATATTTATGCATACGCCAAGTATACCGTTGTTTACAATGCAGTGTCGAGAACTTCTGCAAGTGTCTACAGCATTAACAGTCTGTACTACTAGCTATTTTACATAGCTATTGAATTATATGATCAGTTGGGATTTTTGGATGAATTTTTGAGGTTTCAGTTGTGTTCTCACTGTGTAGAATGATTTGAACAGATGCAACTAACCTTGTCCCTAGGTGTCGGAGACTTCACTACATGTAAGACCAACTTTTCTGCAACTACATGATTTGAATGGTCTTATTGATCTATTCACGTGTAGAATGAAGACAATTGAATGTCATATCCCTGTGAGAAAGTCAAGAATGAATTTTATGGATTTTTCTTTCTTAGGGAAAGAATAGTCAGAAATTCATGATTGAAAACGCCTTATATGATTGATAGGAATAAATGATTACATATTGTTTATTTCATGTAATCTATACTGAGTAATATGCTGCCTTTGGCATGCATTTATCTTATATTTCTGTGGAGAATTTACAGCTGAAAAGTGAAGATTGAAGCAACCTTTAGTTAAAATATAAATGGAAAATTTCCTTTTGATATGATCACGTGGGAGGCCTTTTATTAGATTTCGAGGCAATTTGTTGATTTTACATGACGTGTCTTTGTAAAGCAACCGTGCAAGTAGTAGGCCACATGAAGAACGTTGAAAACGCTGTCACTTTTCAAGTATACATCATCCTCCGCGTGGTCATAATGCAATAAAAATAGAAGACAATTCTCAACTCTGCAGACTTTCTTCGGTTGACTTGGTACCTGTCCATTTGAGTTTAGAGTTTATCTGATGTTTAGTTGAGTTTATTGGTGCTGAAATGAGTTTATTAATGCTGATAATTAAATTTATTTAGTGCTGATAATTAGATTTATTGAAAATATGTATCGGTGCTCCTCTTGTTTTCTTAGAAAAACTGAAAATTTAAATCGAATATGTCTCATACGTATCACTGTCTATTATAAGTGTCTCTCTATTATAATCATTGATCAGTTGGTAAGTAGGGTTGTGTGGTTGAGGCCTTTCCCTAATCCAACTCTCTCTATGTGAACATGACTTGACTTGTGGCTGATAATATAGCAATATCAGTAACTCTGTCAACTCCTTTACCTCCCTTTGCCCTCTTTTCTAGCTTAAAATTGTTGATAGTTATTATGAGAAACTCCATAGACCTAGTAAGCACACTTTAAAGAAGACCAAGCCATCATCACCCTCTGTTGACTTTTGATGAGAATGAACACTTCCAGACCTGTTGCTTTTGATTTCAATTTACCAAGATTTATTGTTTGAGAGTTTCACATTGGTGGTTGACAAAGTAAATAAGATCATGAGTAAACTCTACATACACCAATTCGTTTTATGATAGAAACTCATTAATGTTACCTATCAGAGCATAAAGTTGGCCTGATCGACTCAGTAAACTTATATTCCCACTGATATCGGAACATAAGGTTGGTTTGATCGGATCAGTTGACGTATATTTCCACTGACATGCCTGTGACCTCCTTTTTGTCTACATTTGCGCGATGAATAATACCGTAATATCTTACATTTACAAATAACAAATTCGAAATCGAGGGATTGTAACAAAAATTAGTGTAAAGAATGTACAACATAATGTATTCACACTTAAATGGTTGCTAATTCTGCTCATCGGAAGAGATGGAACTGGAGCTCGGCAGAGTCGGTGGCGCCAAGCAGGCAGCCAACGCTCTCTCTAAACTATTTACAATCTCCGTCATTGTCGGTCTGTTAGCGCCCTCCAATTTCACACAATCTGCCGCCAGATAACCGACATACGCCACCGCCTCTATCTCTACCGGCGTCGGAGGATGCACTCTCGGCTCCAACACTCTATGAATCTCATCCTTCACTATGTACGGAACCACGATATCCACCACATTTCTCGGATCACCATTCTCGTTGTTGTGGATCGCCTTGTACCCGGACAGAAGCTCCAGAAGCACTATGCCGAAGCTGTAAACGTCGCTCTTCGTGGTCAGGCGTTGAAGCCGGTAGTACTCCGGGTCTACGTAGCCTACCGTGCCCGCAACCTTCAAGGAGAGGTGTGATTCGTCCTCGGGAGGGCCAGTCAGAGAGAGGCCGAAATCAGAGATCTTCGCGGTCCATGTCGGGTCTAGTAGGATGTTGGATGGTTTGATGTCGCGATGAATGATTGGCGGAACTGCGAATTGGTGGAGGTACTGAATCCCTCTTGCTGCATCGAGAGCGACCTTGATTCTTGCAGGCCATGATGAGAGGATTGGAGAGTTTTCCAGTTCCAGCTTGTAGAGATGATCAGAAAGGCTGCCGTTTTTCATGTACTCGTATACTAGGATTCGCTCTGCGCTGTCTTCGCAGAATCCGAGCAGTCTAACCAGGTTTTTGTGGTTCAGGCGCGACATGAACTCCAGTTCGTTCACGAATGCGCTGTCCTGATCGTCCTGCTGCTGCTGATGGTACTTCCTGGTGGCGCCCGAGTAGTTCTGGGATGCTGATGCTGAGGTTTCGGCTCTCTTGATGGCGATTTCGCTTCCTCCTGGTAGTGTCCCCATGTAAACTGAACCAAAGCTTCCATTTCCAATCTTGTGTGCCTCTGAGAAATCATCTGTGGCTAAGAGTAGAGTTTGTAGAGAGTATTCTTCCAAACAACTCCCCATACTGATGACATGGCTCAGCTTCTTCTCCAATGCTGCTGGAATTGGAGCATCCATGGGACCCGAATCGTGCACTCGGCTCACGCTCCTCATGCACTTACAACGCTTGTAAAACAAGAAACAGGCTACAATCATCAGAGACAATGAACCAATGCAACCAACGACTAAAAACACCACCAGCGCCGTGTTCTTGCTCCATTTACTATCACCGTCGGTATTTGTTTGAGATGGCGGCGAAGATGGTGCAGTAATAGCTCTTTCTCCTTCTCCTTCACAGGATTGACAAATCATTAGCCCCTGGCCGCAAAAAATGCCATAACCAGGAAGAGAATCACACGGGCAGCGTTTTCTACATGGACCGGGAACTACATTCTGGAAAACAGCATCATTCGATGAACTGATCAACCTGCCATCTGTATCTGTTCCCCAGCAATACAAGGAATAGTCTGCTGTTGCGACGCCACAGAAAACATTTCCTTTCCCCTGTATAGAAATGAATGAAGTGTTCTGTAAAGATTCAGGAAAACTGTTTCCATCACCCCAGCAGGCCACCGTTCCTTTACGCCGCAATGCGCAGCTGTTTCCATCCCCTGAAGCCACTGATGTGAACTCTCCTAATGGAAGTTTTCCCGACATATTTCCCCAGCAATCCAAGGCCCCCGCCGCGGAAACCGCGCACGCGTGGTGGGAGCCGGCGGACACGACGCTAAAGTTCCCATCCGGGACATGATCGACGACGTCCCCGTAGCTTCCGAAGCACTGAATCTTCCCTGATTCCGTCACCCCGCATACAAAATCGTTTCCGACAGCTAAACTCGACGCGATCGAAGCACCGGATAGGTCTCTTTCCCGCCATTGCCAGCATTCCAGGCCGCCGGCGTCTGTAACCCGACATATGTGGGAGTTT
Organism: Rubia peregrina; assembly: GCA_032355705.1. NCBI lineage: Eukaryota > Viridiplantae > Streptophyta > Magnoliopsida > Gentianales > Rubiaceae > Rubia > Rubia peregrina. The sequence continues at coordinate 5,847,476 of JAULKK010000002.1, read as the reverse complement.
CCTGAATCCAGGTCTTGCAATTCAGGGCCCCTGTAAATCCTCTTGTACTCCATGTCGGCGCCGTTGGTGGAGAATCTCCAGCAGACTAAAACACTGGAACTAGAAGAAGAAGAGGAGAGAGCACAGAGGAATCCATTCCCCCCGACAATCCCAGTAAATGATGAGAAAGAAGGATTGACCGGAATCTGAATCACGCCCTCGGGAAAGCTAGTGCAGTTCAGGTGGTTTGATTGAGAGATATGAGTCAATGCACACACCAAAGTCTGGTTCCCGGCACGAGATATGGAGACAGTGGAAAGTGAATGGATGGAGGAAGAGAGAAAGAGCAGAAGAAGGAGTAGGGATATCACCATGGAAATTGTGAGCGGAATTGTGTGCTTTTCATGGCTGTAGGGAGAGATGGCTTGGATTTGGTCTGAAAATTGTTCGTGTGTTTTAAGGACATTAAAAGAAGAAGAAGAGAAGACTGGAAAATATGTGAAAGCGAAAAACGCGGGTTTGTGAGCTAGGGGAGTGTTTAGGACCAGAGACCAAGTCGTGAGAAGGTACGTGGATGCCAGAGTGAGCCGTGAGCGTGTGCTCAGTCAAAGTGTTAGATAATCATTGAATTTGGGTTTGTATTATGTGCCCCTCGAAGAATCTCCACCATTTCTATTCCGTCCATTTTTCTAACAATAGTTTCATTTGACTGCAGAATATTTTATTATTAATAATTTTAATTGCGTACATCAACGGACATTATATACTACCTCCGGTCCTCTAATTATGACTACCTTCGATCCTCTAATTATGACCCATTTTTTTCACTTTTTTTCAATGCATGTTTGACCACCGATAACTTTGGTGGCTTACAACAACGGATTATAAAATTTTACTTTTTAGAAACTACATGTTACGGAGAATTTAAAGACATCTCAAATAATATATGTTATTGTATACATTAATGGTCAAACATGTCATGAAAAAAGTTGAGGTCAAAGGGGGCCATAATTAGAGGATCGGAGGGAGTAAGATGTTTTGAATTTTACATAAAATTTAATTTTTAAAAAGTAAAATGTTATCGTTCATTGTTGTATGAAATTAAAGTTATTAAAAGTTAAATATACCTTAAATTTTTAAAGAAAAAATGAGGTCATTATTATGAATGATGTCAGGGAGAGTTTAAGAAAAAATGATTCTGCACCGGATAGAAAAATAACGGTTTTGAAACCCTTCATCTATGGTATGGCTGTGAATTTAGTCTTTTATTTGTATGTTTTTGCAGAAAGAAGTCTATAAGTTTAAGGACATACTACTTATTTTTTACCTTATACCCTTGATTTGTTAAGTTAAATTACATATTAAATTTAGAAAATATTTTTTATATTATCTATTTTTATATTTTCACATTCAAATACATATTACAATATTTAAGTCACTGTTAACTGTACATAAACATATGGAAATACCAATTTCCTTAGAGTTTCTATTTTGACAATAATTGTCCGTTTGATATGCTATTGTCTAGAATTGCAAGTTGACTTACGACCTAATGATAGCAAGGAGTAAATAAAAGGTGTTAATTGGACGGAATAAAAAATTGAGATGTAAAATTTGTGAATAGCTAATTAACTAGATAATACTCGTGTCTATGCACAGATTATGAATGTATTTATGATATGATATAATTTATAGAAAAATTCTTGTAAACTATTATCTTTCTATATGCATATGGAAAAATGAGGTTGAATTAGAATTATACAAAGGTTAAAAAAATTGTTTCAGTATTAAAATTTTATTATTTAACGTGTCATAATTTTAAGTTTATGACCCGATTAATGCAACTCGGAAACTTATCTTTTTTATAAAAAAAATACAGTTCAAACCTTGATATTTCCATATGAGAATTACAAACGATGCATTTAAAATAAATTAACATACTTATTAATATTTTAATATATTTATTTTTAGAAAATAAAAAAATATCAACTCAGTCTTTGTTGCTATATAATAATTATTTATTTTATATTTAAATGAAAATAATACATATGTATTTTAT
>JAULKK010000002.1:5824824-5838314 GCA_032355705.1 Rubia peregrina | reverse complement strand
TAGTGGTTGAGAATTCATTGAAATGGTAAAAAGTAAAATGAGTGGATGAAAACAATCTAGAATTTGCCAAAAAAATGAATGTGCCAATATTAAAAACCGTCTCAAAAAGGAAAGTGTGTCAATGTTAGAGAACTGGAGGGAGTAGTAGTTTTGGGAAATTATTTTTAGTTTTATAAAAAATTCAAGAATTTTAAACTTGTCTATGAATTAAATTATTGGTGGGTATATTGTATTATTTTAATTCCTTTTTATGATTTTTTAAATGGGATAAAATTACAAATGAGTCAAAACGGGTCAATTTGGGTCAAAATCTGACCCGACCCAATTGACCCAAATGGGACATTGGCCCAACCCAACCCATATGGGCCGGATCAAAAGGAGTCGGACCGGACAATTTGAACACCCCAGCTGATGAGACAGCATTAAGCTACTGGAAATCTGAGGCAGAACACACTGGGGAGACAATGCTACACTAGGGAGAGACGCACTATCAACCCAAAGTTCGACACGGGGAGACACAGAAAAGCTAAGCAAAACACGCCATAAACGTCGAAGTTCAATGACCAAAATTTACAGCAGATATTCAGCCCAAAGTCAAAACCTCTATCATCTCATTGCTGGACCACACGAACAAACCCGACATACTAGATTTCTCTACAAAAGTTGCATTGTGCTCGTACAAAAGGCTTTTGGTAAAAAAGCTGGAATGCGCTTCTTACGTTCGCTGCAGTTCACTAGTAGTTACCCCGTTAGCAGACACAAGTGCGCTGTGCTGATCAAAATCCTGTTGTCCCAGGAAAGAGTTCTGATATCTTGTTAAACACGTCCATAACCTGAGAAAACAAACAAGCTATCACCGCGCAATCCTCGAGAAAAATAGGGGGCAGCAGCTGGCAGCTCAGAGTCGGGGGTAAGAGCATCAACAAACATAGGCATATGCCAAAGAGTTACTGGCACGGTGCCCTCAGCATTTACACGACAACTACTGAAAAAGCTAGAATGAGGAAACCTTATAATGACATTCAAACCCAGAAAACTGTAAGCAACCAAAATACAAGTGTGTGTTAAAAGATTCTTATAACCCATTGAAGAGAATGAAATATCAAAAGACAGAGTGGAGATGGGGAAAACTAGTTCCAGAAAGAAATCGTAATACCAAACTCCTCCTTACCTCCTTGTCATTTTGATACTTGGTGATACTCATTGGATTCTGGGAACACTGTAAAAATAAATTAGACATTATAAGCAATAGAGTCCCAGGCAAAGAGTAAAACTCGAGAAAGCAAACAAAAAGCTGAGTGAATATCGCAAGTACTACATACATCCATGATAGCTGCTTGAACTCTAGGATTTTGAAATGCCATGGCTACATCAGGATTGGCCATGATCTTTGAAATGACTTCCTCCGGGGAAAGGCCTATTTGGTCTGTACAAGCAGTTAACAGTCAACAGAGTCACAAGACGCAAATACTTAACACGATGGAAATTTCACCTCTGACATTCATTTCCATGTACTCAACCACACAACCTTTTAATTGTAGGTTATCGGGTATATCTCATTACCTCACTGCACATGTGAGTTATATTAAAAGTAAAAACTACACGCCTGTAGCTTTAGAAGTCATGAAAAGGTGCATAAACACCAGTTTCCTCGAGTCAAACATCAAGAAAAAGCCAGCTAATTGGAATAAGCCTTATCGAGACTACTTCCAAGCAATGCTTGCCTTTCCAATTCCCTTTACTTAACACACTCTGACGATTTTTTACTGATTCTACAATCAATATGTCCAACTGATTTACCAGCTCATACTTAAATCCGTCCCAATCCATCCAAACCAACAGTAAACTCTGAGATGGGACTATTCAGCATCACTATCCTCAGAGATACAATCTAAGCACCATCGCATTACCAACCTCACGCGGACACTTCTCAGCCAGAAGAAGCAATAGCTATACAGCTTATCTCATCAATATAAATGTTTTTTAACTCAATCGCAAGATGTTTACTAATCATACCTCACCTTCACAGCCAACTCTAATAGCAGAGTTTGAAATCACTATGTTCCAAAAAAACTAAAAATAATAGAGTTCAAAATTAATACAAACAATTTTCCACAAAACCAAAAGCTATCTCATTTCAGTGGGTCTGAAGATGAAAGAGTTTGCTTGGCGTATAAAAAGTATGGCCTTTTTGTCCCAGTCAAGACCACAGGCATGTATTTTTTGGTACAGTTGGCAAGGAGTTTTTTCCAGAGTACAACCCTCCTCGAAACCAGATCGAAAAAAGTAACACCAGATTCAGAGTGATTCAGTTAGTCATACAACAGGAACACCATGAAGTGGGTATAGGATCTAATGAAGTGGGACATTTCTCCACCATTAACCATGTTGGAGAATTTTTATGCCCCCACACAACCACACAATCTTTGTACCAACAAATATCCAGAGCTGGATAGTGGAAAAACTGTAGGGGAGGTAGACAGTGCAATAAGGAGGAAAGGAAAGTTAGAGAGGAGGTAGAGACTATAAAAATGGAGACCGTCACTGAAGACATGTCAAGTAATATCCTGGTTCTCAAATATAAGCACAGGTTAGAGAGTGAATATACCACTTCTTGCTAGAGTGGTATACCAAACACCATTCATCACTTCCTTTTCCATTTCATTTCTTAAAGTTCTCCAACTAAACTGCCCTAGACCCATCCAGAAGAACTGCGAGCATATTGTAGCACAGAATATGCAAAATTATCAAAACAATTGACCATCCTATATCACTCTCACTCACCAAACTGTTGCTTGATCTCGGGACTGTTGAGATCAAAATTTTTTAAGTTATCGAGCATGCGGCCATCCCATTCAGGACTTCCCCCCATATTGTTCCTGTGCAGACAGGAAAAGGCCAATGAGAGAAATTGGAAAACACAAACCAGCGGAGTAAATTATTATCAGTATCAGAGAAGTTAAAAGATACTAGACAGTCGCTTTGGGCCAAAACTACGCAGGTCAATGGAATTCTTCTCACAAAAAGCCTTGGCAGCAAAACACCATGAAATACAGTACAAGATGTTATTGGAAAAAAACACAACCCGAGGGGAAAAATATCAAATAGGATGTGCCAGTGCAGTAAAGCAAAAAATTAGTCAAGGCCTAGTGACCACTAATACCACAGAAGCAAGACCATTAGTCCAATGAAGGGAAAAGAAGCAAACACACACAAACACACTAACAACATCAACAATAATCAAACTAACAACATTATAGACTTGATTTGTACATGAGTTTTACTCTTAAGATAGTTAAAATCTAATAAGGAAAAACAGCAAAAGCAACAGATGTCATAAGCAATCCCAAGAAAATTGACGAAAAAGTACATACCCCACTTATTCATTGGTCAATACACACCAATCCAGAATTATATGTCCCAGTTATCAGATTGATCAACACAAACCAGTCGAGAAGAATATATGAGGTGAAATCGAAGCTGATGCATTTGAAAATAATCAAGGGAGAAAAAAATTAAGCTTACAGCATTTCCTGCAATTGCTGACGGTACATTGGATTTTGCAGCATCCCTGGGATTCGAGAAGTAGCAAGCTTGATCAGAATAACATAGAGTATCAATGTTAAAATATGTTTAATGTTCAAGAAAAGAGGGCATAAGGTATAATAATAATAATAATAATTAAGCTTTTATCCTTCCATGCATCATCAGCTATATGAATCATATCACAGAATTATCATCGGTCAGGTGTTGTATGATGAAAAATAAGAAAATTAAGGTATACATTAAGTCAATATTGAGCAATCTTTGCATGATAAGAAGAAGAATCCTCGCAAAGATTCGACCACATTTTTTAGATGATTAGTAACGACAGCAAAGTCACACCTTTCCCAGGAAAATCAGCAAACAACATTCAGTCAGCCAGAAACTAAATTGCTAGGAAATCAAGGTTCTGTATTAAAGTGGTGTAGTATGATGTGAGAAGAGCTCCACTTACATTTGAAAGAATCTGGGTTTCTCATCTCCTCCGGTAGATAGCTGTGGTATCATTAAGAAGAAGGCATTACACATATTAGGAAAACACAATAATGGTAAACACAATTGCTGATCATGATCCCAGATAACTAGAAAGTGTAAAGGACCTAAAAGACGTGCACCAATTTCAAAATAACCAAATAGAGGAAACTTGATCCTAAGGGACAAATTCCTCGACAAAATCACATGCTTTAAACCCTTGCAGAAATTATCAGATAAAAAGTGCTACAGAAGCATAGACCGTAAAAAATTGAAACGAAAAGCTCTATTTAAAAGGAATCAAATAGCTTCTCCTGAGACATGTCCAACAAGGAACATTTTGACAAGCCAGGGCAGAAACCCAAAACTATAATAGAAAAGAAGGCGTGTCCAAACTATCAAGGCATGAGTATCTGAATATTCCAAAAAACATGCACATTAGTAGTCCGTTTATCATTGCATCTAAGAAGTACAATAGTTGATCAAACAAAACTGCTGAAGAGATTTTTATTTTAAAAAAAAAAATACAAATCCGGAGCATAGAGCAAAATCAATCTTACGGGTACACCATCTTTTGCACGGTAGGATCTTCCAACATTTTCTCCAGAGCTTCCACTGACAGTGGAGGACTTGCATTTACTGTACACAAAATAAGGCCTTCATAAGTTCATCGTTGGAAGAGATAAACTAAGATGATTGAGCATAAGTAAGAAAGAAAAAAACACCAGAAAATGACACGTTCATCTTGGAAGGCAAGGCTAACTTCCATCAAGATTAAGGCTTATACAATACTTGAGATCCCAGTCACAGTCAATAGTAAATTACATCAGAACAAAAACAATAATTTGCATAATTTGAGGCTTACTTTTCGTTTATTTATTTTTACAAGGGGGAAGGGGGTTGCTTGACAATACTATTTATGATCTGCCAAAGAAAAAGAAAAACAGAAGGGATGTAAAATGCTGGGTTAATTTTTCACTAACCACTTGAAGATGAAGCTTGGAAGGCACCTTCTTCTGGTTTAAAAGCAGCACCATTTGGAGATATCTACATAAAAATAACAAGATTTAGCAATTCCACGAAAATATTGTAAATAATACAGTAAATAGGAGTACTTACTTGATCTACAACAGGATTCTTAGACGATTCTTCCTCAGCTGATTCTTTGTAGCTTTCAAAAGCACTCTTCTGGATAGTTTCTTCAGGGGAAACATCTACAAAAGCTGCAATGGGAAAATCCAATTCAGTCATTCAGACTAATGACACTCTACATCTTAGTCTTAAAAGTTTGAAGCATTAAAGTAACAAACCAAATCTCCACTACAAACAGAATCCAGTTAATTATTAAACAAAATATGTAAATGTTCTAATAAAAAGAGCACCAGGAAGATGCAGCTTAAACCAAGAGAAATTCAATGTACACCTTCAGTGCATGCATTCATATATAAAACGATCAGCGAGAGTTGAAACACAACTAAACTCTAAAAGTAATTACGGAACATGCAGATACATGCTTGAAAGTTCAGTCTATCATCCAAAAGGCATTGGACCTTCAAGATAGTCATTAAGAGGTAAAAGCCATACTAGATCTTAAATGCAAGGCACTGCGATAGTTACATGAAACCAAGTAACAATTTCACCAACTCTTAAAAGATGTTACAAGTAGAGATGATCCTAATTATGATCATCTTCTTCGGCAGCAGCATCTAACTCGGTATCTTATTAAACTACCATGATAACTTGTCACTATGCAAGTGATACTATCAGAGGAAGCACACTTCATTGGCAAGGGGCAGAAGAAATCTTAACAGGAAATAATGGATTCTTGTGATCTAATATCATGGAAATTAAATTACAAGTACTGAGCGAGCATCAGCAGCCATGAACGATGTAGACGGAAAAATTAAATGTTTTAAGTACCATATTTTTTGGGTTGCTTCATGGGTTCTGAAACATCCTTAATGTCCTTAGCTGGAGTTTCCTCCACTTTGGTCGCAGAGACATCAACAGTAGCAGAGTGAGATGCTACTGATGGCGGTGAAGCTGAAGTATTAACCGATGGTGAAGGTGGAAAAGGAAAAGGGGAATTGGGAGAAAAGGCAGCATTGCCAAATTGGTTGTTTTGGGTATTCATCTGTCCCATCATTGTTTTGAAAGCTTGTTGCATAGCATAATTCTGCAAAACAAGAACATGATTACAGTAAAAGCACGTACCCAGTTACATTTGGATTGCATTTCACATTCTCTAACACAAAATATTTTTCTTTTTCTACTTAGAAAATAAAAGTCCTTCTTTTCGGACAACTCTGACATGTTGGGCCTCACAGAAAGCATATGAGCATGAGTTTGACAGAGAGGAAGTGTGTTATAACACCTACACATTCATTTCATGTACATGAGTTTGACAGAGAGGAAGTGTGTTATAACACCTACACATTCATTTCATGTACATGTAAAATACCATGTAAGTGCACCTCTGTATAGATAAACACATTTAGCGTCTGAAAATACATCATGTCAGCCATAATCAAGCCTGTTCCCATCAAAAACATTTCTTGTCATGGACAGTTGGAAAACATATTCTAGTAGACAGGGGCGGACTTATATTGGGCAAGGGGGGCGCATCTGCCCCCTCCAAAACTTCGTCAAAATAAATGAACCACAATTTCGCTCCTACTTTTATATAGATTATATTTATCATATTGCTAACTCTCCAACAACATATTTTTAGTATTGTCGTACTGGAACATCTTGTCTTGTAAAAATCAACAGTAACTCAGTAAGAACCACCAATTAATATCATCATTTATCAAATTAGGCTCTCCTCTTAAATCATTTTATGTGCTTTGTTTAAACATCACGCATTCTTCTCTGCCAAAACATGGTGGTTTTCAACTTCACAATCAAAGCTAGTTTTAACTTTTATTACAAAAGTTGAAAAGGACAAAATTCTTAAGTGGTTGAATGATGTTAAAATAAATTAAATGTAAAGTAAAGAAAGTCATAGAGGTCAGCTCTGTAGATTAGATAATCATATTTAAATGATTTCAAGCTAAAATATATAAGCACTGTAAATAGCACCAACGGAGCATAGGTTTAGAATGGATCTTAGGTTTAGAACTTGGCGTTAGGGTAGGAAAATCACAAGTCTATGGCTGTAGTGTAGAGGAAAAATCTGTGGAAACCTTAAGAAAATAAAGATAAATTTAGGAATCACTCCTAAACCCTCGGTGTCACACCTCTGGGCCTTCTAGGCGTCGCATCTAAAAGTTAAACTACGTCACACAACTCAATTCACGATGTAAATTGCAAGAAAATTTATTAATCTCAATCTCTGTCCCTATTCCTCCCCAAGGATACATTATTTATAGCTAGAAAGTAAATCCAAATACGAAATGGAATTCCCTTCTAATTTTCTAAACCAAAACCAAAACAAATTCCTAAAAACTAAAAGGAAACAATATCAAACTATTCTTAAAATAACCAACTCAATATGAAAATTAAAGCCTTCTAAAGCCATGAAATACTATTTCCGGTTACTGTTCACGTGAATAGTATCCTAGAAAATGAACTACTTACTTAATTCTTATTCCTCATTATTTTTCCACCCTTACTGAAATTTCTAGATCCAGCCCTTGTAAGAGGGAATTATTTATCATAATAACATGAACCGTGATTAACAGACTTGTCCGTTTGCAAACTTCATTGCATGCACATCAAATTCTAACTTCATTTGACTTCCACTCTATATAAGTCTTAAAATATCATGTCTCACCTTCAGAGCAAATCATTCTTCGCTAGTATATCTAGATTCTCACTTTCCAAGACATGCCTTATCATGTATGTACCTTTTGGGCCTCGTTTACCAAAAATTACACACTAATTACCGCCTGTTAAAGAATTACTCACAAGTTGAAAATACACCTGTCTGCCTGTTCAACATCCAAACACAAACAACTTGCTGAATCTCTTCAAGATGCTACTTATTTAAGGTCAACTCAATAATGGAAGTGGAAGTAATAGTATTCTTAAACATATCATAAATTCACACATGTACCTCATGAGATTGGAACTCACCTTTAATCTTGTTGCAACCTGTAATTTTATACAAGTAGTCAGGGATAATGAAGAAATCATAAAAAAATTCAACCAAGCTGAAATCATGCAAGAAACGTAATTATGCAAGTCATTATGTACCCATGAAAAAAGTGCTGAGAGCCCAACACCAACTCCAACCCAAAATAGAGGAGATCCCCTGTTCATTGAGAGAAACAAACATGGAGTAAGTCAAACATGCCATAAGCCTCTGAAAACTATAATATAAGCACAATTAACACTTAAAAATGCCAGTATATTATATATTTTTATAAAAACTGCACTGAAGAGAATGTTATGACACATAGGAAAGAGCAATTACACTTGAGAAGAAGGCGATTGCACGGGCAACGGGTTTACACCAACTGAAGATGTCTGTTGGCCCTTCGAAGATGTAATGCTAGCAAAACGTTCTCCTTCCAATTTCGCAAGCACTGAAAGCCAAATACATAAAATAGTCATAAAAGGATCTCAAGCTGACCAGTTACTATCTGTTCCATAGTTCGAAATCTCTGTCTCAACAAAAGATCCACACTTTGACAATGAACAGTTAGCACAAAAATGCTGCATGACAATTTCCTAACACTTACATGAATGAAAGTTCATGGTTAAAGTTAGTCAATTTTGACCAGTGAATATGCAGCTTATCATGGAACGCAGTAGTATACAGAAACATAACTAAGTAAGCTTCCAGAAAGGCAAAATATACACCAAAATGAGAAGATAAGTGGAGTTCAAATACCCAATTAAGCATTCCCAACATTTGCAAGAAATACAAGTAATTGCAGGAGAAGCATACACAAACAAAAGCAGAAGAGGTTACCAAATGTTTTGCCTCTTTTTGCAGCCTGGCAAGAGGAAGACTTCCTGGGACTGGAATTCCTAGGAAAACCCAGAAAAGGCTTGGCAATAAACACTGGATTTTTATGGTTAGGGGAGAGACCCAAAACCACTTTCGGCGAAGAAACCAGGCTCAAATTTTCCATCTTTTTTTATGGAGAAAACCGCCACCCAGTGCACAAGAAAACCACTTGTTTTATTATAAGAGAAAGGTTTTGAAGTGGATTGAGGTTTTGAAATGGAAACAGCAATACAAGAAGAAGAAGGCGGTCAATCAGTTCAGAGACTGATGAAGTGATGACGATGAAACAGTAGCGGTATACTCTTTCTCGTACTGGTACCATAATACAATACACTGATCTCTGGGCCGGCCCGGGTTTTGCGTTTACCACTTCATATTCATTGGACTCCTTTAGTTTTTAGTTTTTTATCATGTTACAGTGAAGTGATTTTGTATTTTTCAACCCAATGAAGTTATTCATTTTATTTTGGACTCTGTTTTTCTTTGAGTTCGTTTCTTGAAACCAATGTTAAAACAGCATATCAGAAGAAATGAAAATAAAAATTTTGGTTTGTATTAATTAGATCATAAACTTATAACTACTGTATGTTGCATGATAAATTTTCAATATTGCAACTAAAAATTTACCTTTTTATTATTATAATTAAACTCCGTCTTTCTATAAATCTTTGAAAAAACAGTTTTTCCCAATACTCGAAAAGCTTTTAGCTTCATGATCTCAATAAAATGTCAAGCTTGGAAACTTAGTCATTTGGAAAGGGGCATCACCTGGATGTTATGGTGATTCTTACAATTAATATTTGGATACGGGGAGCAGCAATGTCCGGATGTTATGCAAAATGTGGAAGTGAAAAAGATCCGGAACGATGGATGATTCACTTTGGAAAAGTAAGGCCACAATTTCATAGGCACATGGAAATACGGGTTGAATTGAATTATGGAATGGTAAAAGGTTCCAGTTTCAACGTTAAAAATTTATTATACAGCGTGTATTCGTTATAAGTTTATGACCCGACTAATGCAAACAAAAAAAATTTATCTTGATTTCTTCTAATTTGCATTTTAAACATTTGTCTTTCCATAACTTATGAAAAGACGGGTTCTTCTAACAATGTTGTTATTTTTTTATAAAATTTAAATATTGTATTTTGAAATTTAAAACAAGTAATAATGTGTATTTGAATGTGAAAATATAAAAATATATAATACAAAAAATTTAATTTCTAAATTTAGTATTGTATGTAATTTAACAAATGCAATGTATAAGTTTATGGACAGACCGCCTGTCAGGAGACCCACTCAATGTAAAATACTAACTAACTAAAACTAATGAAAGTAAATGAAAAACAAATAAAAGATTCAAAATTTGGAATAAAATACTAATATCCTGTATTTGGTGCCGTGAATAGTAAAATGACATATATAGTGTTTTACTGCTCATCAACACCAAATATAGTTTAATCCAGATGACTGTTGGAGATGTTCTTAGTAATTCATCTATACACTCAAACTAGTAAAAGAAAACAACGGATAAGTCTAGTAAAATGAAAATTACACAAGTGATGTAATTGACCTTCTTAAGTTATTATGATGCGGTTGTTCCTTTCAAATTACGGTGGTAGTTTCAGTTTGCGATGAATCAACGATGCTTCGATCTAGCAACAAATCTCTCGGATTGGATTCGGGGTAAGAGTTTTGATGTTTAAATTAGTATCATGTGTTTAAGTATACTATATTTGATTCTCAGTTGTTTATTACCTTAATTTATTAATCCATCGTCTATTTATAAACTTCTTGAGCCTACATTGTCGGGCCATCACCTAATGTACATGTCGTGTTAATCATGGTCGTCTTGGTGGTTGTATGACTCTTATAAGTGCGTACATCGTGGGCTAAGTGGTGGCTACTTGGGTAACTTTTGTGATAGTGGTTGGATGTTTCTCTGAGTGGGTAACATCAAATATGTGGCACGATCTTCTCGGCCGGTGTTCACTCTTCGACATGCGAGCACTTCATTGACCTTGATGATTTGCCCACTACAAAGTGTTGAAGGATAGATCGAAGGGGTTACACAGCGAAAAATTACGTTGTCACTTGTTTTTCGAACAAAGTGAAGATTGGAAAATGTTCGCCAGTCCACCTGATATATGGTGTGATCCCCTGAGAATTTTGTGGGTAATATTTATTCTTTTATGGGTTTTTTTGGGTAACTTTGACATGGTTGGCTTACGTGTTCGTTATATGATAGGTTATCAAGGAAATTTTCTTGTAAGCAGAGTAATCATTATTGTGGGTTCAACTTTTGAAATGTTTCCGCTTTTTGAAACACCACCTGTCTTGCACCCTTTCGATTTGGGTGTAAGACTTGATTAATTGACAGTTGCGATGGTTGGTTTCTTGATAAATGGGATTTGGATTTTCTCTTTATAAGTAGGTTTTATGTTGAATGTTATTTATTCTTTTATTCTACCTTTCGTCTAGCTTCGGGTTTTTAGTGAATCTCTTAAAATTTGGACGAATCCTTTTCACGCGCAGCCGTCAGAGTTGTCGTCGGTTTTCATATTCCAAATAAGCATTGTATTTATTTGCTTTTGTAATCATTAGCATGATGTTTCGAGCACTTGTATTTATAACGTTATTATGAACGATGGAAAACCCATGAATATTCCAATGACTATATTTGTAACATCCCAAAACTCCGACCAACTTGCTCAACACAAGAATCGAGTCGGGCCTGGGCGTGCTACTAAGAATCCAATAGGTTGGATTACTTACATGCTGTAAAGAGCAATAAAGATTATGCAGAAGCGATTTTAGAATACAAAACCCAACTTACTATTACAATGAAAGTCTTATAATAAGCAGTTTACATGGTTTAACAAAAAAAATCCTAAATTTGTCTCTAGATTCAAAATCTCATCTTGAATCCTATCCCCAAATGAAGTAAAGGCATCACGTATGAGCTCTCACTCTATCTTCTCAGCTACACCTATTAGTGTTGTTTAAATTAGGGTAAGCTCTTTGCTTAGTGAGGTTTCGTCGCCAGTATTTACCAAGTGGAATTTTAGAGATCACATAAAACAAACAGCCACATAAATCTTAACACATAGTAAAAGGATATGAGTGGTTAATGCCAAATTGCAGTTAAGCACCTGTATGGCAACTCTTTCTAACAAACTGTACATAACATTTTCAGTAGTGCCCGAAGGCTATCAGATCGAGGAGTCTATTCTCGTTAAACACTCATAATATGTTCAGTTACGAGCTCGTGTCAGTACCAGATGATTATGCTAGCATACCAAAACTCCACGTGTAGCCGATCAATCGTACGGTCCGGTCGATACCTTTCCCCCTTGATTTAGATCAAACTATAATCGAGTCGGGGACCCCAAAAACCATAGACAAGTAATCTGGTAGCACGCAGCCAAGTTTGACACGGCAAGATAAAGTACAAGCCGGTTATCCACAAAATATCACAATAATTAAGCACGCTGCGATAAAGTATACTCCACGCTGAATTATTATGAAAACATAATAATTAACAAGAACAATCAAAATATTATCAAGACATTCTATACATAATCTAACATTTCAAATAGCACATTTAAATTAACAAGCATAACAGAGCATGCAATAATCCATTTTAAATTCAATTCGTGTTATGGAGATGAAAACACTAAAACGTAAACCCGATTGAAATTACTGCAACTACATCGTAATCTAATCCGATCACCCCAGTAAACCAATACGCCCCTCATAACTAGTCTCTCCTCCAAAAACCTAGCCGCCACAGCCTTCTTCTTCTTCTTCAATCTTTTTCCCCATCTTCCCATCAGGGGAGATGAGGAACAACAATTTATTTTAATTTTAATTTATGTTTATGTTATTCAATAAGTGTGAGATTTATCTCCACATATTATTTTTATTCTTCGACCTGATAGATTAGATCGTTGTGTTCATGATGATAGCTCGATTTAGTTGTTCACGTAGATGTATTGTTCTCGATCTGTTTTACAAATCGTGTGTTCGTAATTTCGTTTGTGCTTTTGTTTTTGGGTTTCCATTAATATGGAAACATAAGATCTGTGATAGATCTGTATTTTTTAAGGTGTTTACAGTTTAGCCTACATTGATCGTGGTTGGATCAAATGGTGTTACAGTTGTAGAAGATTCCCGTTTGGCACAATAATATTAATGCGTGATACGCTCCTCTTTGCCAAGTATATTTTTTGCAGGAAGCAAATTAATATCCCCGAGGGCGATGTTTTATTGGATCTGTGATCTGTAATAGTACAAACGATCAGTCTGGTTGACATGTAATTTCAATATCATTGCAATATGTTAGTTATTCCTAGAGGCTAGTTAGATTGAATGTCATTTTCACTCATTATAATCGTCACTGGATATTTTTTCCACCATCTTGGAATGATTGTTTTTTTTAGACTAAATTGTTTTTTTGGTCCTAGAGATACACCCTAATACTATGTTTTGGTCCGCGAGAGCAAAACCACGTACAAAT
>JAULKK010000002.1:5787141-5824724 GCA_032355705.1 Rubia peregrina | reverse complement strand
TTTGTACGTGGTTTTGCTCTCGCGGACCAAAACATGGTATTAGGGTGTATCTCTAGGACCAAAAAAACAATTTAGTCAAAAAATAACCATAAAACAAATAAAATCTACTCCCCCTGAATTTATCAACTGACTATGTTGGAACATAGTGTATGCAGAATATTTAGTTCTGTGCAGGTGCATCAACCTGTGCCTCCATATGTGCTTTCTCTGCTTTAATCTTAACCTTCTCCACTTCCAGTGCTGCAATCTAAATGGTAACAATTCCCAGCCTTGCATCCATAGCCATCAACTTGGCTTGTTTCTCATCACCAACAGAAGTAGAAGCAACAGCCTTAGGGTTCCAAGGTAAATCCTTTACCCGTCTCATGCCAAAAGTTTTCTTGTTTGGCCTTAGAGGCTCAGTTTCCGCGATCTGGTCTTTTGGCTTGGCCTTAACTCTCTCACTTCTTACCAAGCCCGAGATGATACAAGGATAAACCAGTGCATGGTTGGCCTTTGGAGAGATTGTCTGCCTCACAATACTATGCAACATAAGTAATCCAACATTGACAGGCTTATGTGTTCCTACACAATACAACAACTTAGCCATTTCCCTAGGGGTGGGTGTCAGTTCGATTTAATCGGTTTTCGGTTTATTCAATTTTGTCCCAAAAGTCCAAAACCGAATCTGACCTAAATAACCCGATTATCCAAACTGAATTCGGGATTTGGTTTCGGTTTGAAACTGAATTCAACCCGAATAAACCGAATTGACTGTAATTTTTTAAAAAATAATTACTAAAATTGAATAATTTAATTTAAAATTAAATAAAAAATATTTAATATAATTTCTACATCATCAAAATCAATTTTCAAAATAAAAAACCAACAAGTATAATACAAATTCAACCATAAATTTTTTAGCATTACATTTAATATTAAAGAAAAAAAGTTCGTTTTAATATTCATCTTCAAAACTTTCACATTCTTCAAAGCTTTCAAGCACTCCACATTCACATTCACCTTCAAACACTCCATAAATTTACTTAGGGTAACTTGTGTTATTTACTTATTACCCCAAACTTACTTAGACTTTAGATTTTGGGATAATTTTTAAATATAAACATTGGCCCTCCAACTTAAATTTATTTTTTTCTTTTAAAATTTAATTATATATATTTAATTAATTACAATTTGGTATTCAGTTCGGGTTTCAGTTTGAGTTTTAATATCCAAAACCGATCCAAAAATCATAGTCAGAATTCGGTTTATTCAATTCGGATATCTGAAAACCGTATATTAAATTTGGTTCGAGTTATACAAATTTGGATAATTCAATTTTTGGTTCGGTTTTTGGTTTTTGGTTTTTTTGCCCACCCCTACATTTCCCCAGTCAAGGCTGTAGTATTTGTAGAAGGCATCCAACAATTTACTGCCACCTGATAGAGTCCAAAAAACTGGAGGATAGACAGGATACTTGAGAATACCCAGTTGCAGGTCATTCAGTCTTAACTTTACTAGATATTTCTGCCAAAATATGATCATCAATGACCTCCATCTCCTCATAAAAAATTCCTTCAAAATCTGGTGTTTTTAACCCCAGCAACCTGTTAATTTTTTCAGCAGAAAATTTTACAATCTTGCCTCTAAGATAGACTCGGTCACACCAGGGTGAATCCTGCTCTAAATTTCCAGCCATCAGATTTGAGTAGACCTCACGGACCAGTTGTTTGTTGTAGTCTAAAAACGCAAAGGCATCTTTCTTCATGCCAATTAATTTTAGAAAATCAGAGAAACCACTTGGTTTATATGCAAGCAAGTCTAATGGCTTCTCAGATATAATCTTCCTTTGGGAAAACACTTCTCCCATTTCCTCACAATCCTCATCATAGAAAATATATGAGAGTGAATCACTTACAAGTGGTGAAGGCAATGTGGGTTTCTTCTTCTTAGGTGACAAACCTGCCTTCTTACTTCTATTGGCTGGTTGGGATGACTCAAATACTGGCTCCTTCCTCTTCACCTTCCTAAGCCTTGTCTGAGGAACTTATCCAATACCTCATCATTGGAATATGTCATATTTGGTTCCTGTGTTGGAACATACTTTGACTCAAGTGCTACTTCCTCTTCCTGATGATGTGGAATATGTTAGCACTTTCCAGACGCCTATCCTCATTCTCATCAACCTCAATTGTGGGGTCATCTCCCCCTCTCTTCTTAGCTTCTGACATCTCCACATCATCATATGCAGATTCTGCATGCTCATATTCCATCCGGTAGTCATCATATCCTACATTTTCACCAGTACACTCAAGCTCATGTTCATCAACATTCATAACATGCTCATGCACTGATTCCTCTTGGTATGTTGAAACATACCCGATTTCTTCTCCCTCGTCACTGTCGGACAGAATATTTATGTAGGCCTTATTGCCCTGAGTTCTTCATTCCTTTAACATTGGAGGTGAGTAATGGAGGATTAACATTCCCTTGGTTCCTTTTTTCAGCCATTGATGCTGATCATGCTTGGACAGTTGTTTCGGTAGGAAGAATTTAGTGTGCGAAAAAATTGGTGAAAGTTACACCTCTCTCGGCAATATTCTCTCCAAAATAGCCTCCAAATTTCAAAAATTGGTAGAGAAGAACAAGTATAGATTGTAGCGGAACACAATAATAATCTCGACGAATAAAGTTAGAGTGATGGATTCCTACGTATATGCAATGTAGTTATATCATGTGAAGGGGTACATTATTGAAATTGAACAAGTTCTTCAAATCCTCCTGTAGGCTGATTGGATTTGCCTTGTAACTGAAAATACCTACTTCTTCTACATTGATTTTGTACGAATATGATGAAGGGTGTGTCGTAACTATCGTGTGGATGTTCTTCGAGGAACCATCTTTCGAGAGATTGTATGGTGGTGCCTTCATCCTAGAGACATGAGACTTTGTAGGTTTTGGATCCCCACATACAATGGGTAATTTCCACAGACTGTTAATCCTTCTATCAACCAGCATGAAATGAATTGGTTCAGTTATGATCACAATATTTGGATCCATTCATAAGTACTATCACATAATTATCATGTTACCTTCTCAATAGGCATCTTATCCATAATATCGACCAAACGAAGGGGCCATTCAACAAACATTCCTATCACCTCACTCACCGTACTTACCTCAGGTTCTTGGATTGGGAGAAGGATACCATCTACGAGGCTCTTTGTCACATTGACCACCATTTTTCCTTTGCGACCGGTTTATGATGATGCACTCGAATAGATGTGTACACTTTACCTTCCGACACGACATGACTCACACCATCAACTCATTTGGTAAGTAGTACGTATAAGTAATTGTCCAACACAAGAAGAATCTCTAATTTAAAACAAAGTATAATTTCTCTTAAGGAATTAAATGTGAAGTATATGTACTATTACCTTCATGGTGAGTTGGTTGACTAATTGTAACTCATATCTTAGTCAATCAAAGGATATAGGTATTGTGGGAGTCCTACACGGTTGGATGAGTTCACTGTCACACTTCGGGTTGTCATGTGTTGATGTTACGGAGAAGAAAAGTGGGGGGTAGTTTTGGATCTTGGTTTCGTGCTTGCAATGATTCTCTCCAACTCCGGTGGCATTTTCCTCCCATTCGATTCTTGTTGTGAGACATAAGCTACTAGTTGGCTTAGTGTTGATTTTAAAGCATCGATCTCTCTTTGTTGACTACTAGACACAATGTTAACCTCAGGGGGTCAAGGTTTGACAAAGATGTCCATGTGTAGCAAGAATACCTACACCCCGAGCCCGAATGTTCCTTCTTGTTAAGCGCAACTTCAAGTATGTCTTTCTTTCCAACCCATATGAACTCATCGGTCTATTGTTTTATTTTTAGATCCTCCTATGACTGACCAATTCATTTGTACAAAATTAAACTAGAACAAAATCAATCATATTTTAATTAATAAAATTCCGGAAAACTTACAATTTTTTGCACAGCCAATTCCACATCTTTAGTGTGGAACTTACCCCCCTTCTTTCCATGACCTTTGTATCCTTTAGCTATTTGGGGAATCTCATTGGGTGTGGGATATTCTAAAGAATTCCTCGCCTCCTCATCCGTCATCCCTTGCTCCACCTTTTCAAACACCCAAGCCTCGAACATTTTCTTCATGATTATTCTCATAACTAGTACGTAACCTCCACAACTCATGGTGTGGCACATATTATTTCCTCTTTCAAGCTCACTATTTCTTGCTCTTATACCCTGCACAATCATCATATCAACCGGTTCAAACTACAAACCAACAAGGTGAAATAAGTAGGTAAAATGTAAAGAATACCCCTGCTATGACCGACATCGGCCACATGTCGATTAATAAATCATATTTGTCGATTTCCTGCATGTAATGTCGGTCAAAACTCGTGCCTAACCTGAGTCTATATACATCATCACACACTAATAGATCACAACGACCTACTAGCCGACTAAACATGTGAGACATCGCATTTTAACCATGGTGTACTCAATTTCTCTAAAAATATGGACTTCCACGCCTATAAATAACTAATAATCAAAAACAAAATCCAAATTTACCAACATAAATGATAAGGATCTATACCCCAAAAAAATTTAGTGTGAACATAAACATTAAAATGTATATACATTTAATCATGTAAATGAAAATTCATTACCTTTTCTTCGTCCGCTACTTTCCTTGCCACAAAAACCTTCCAACTCGACTCAGTTATGAATGGATGCTTGATTCTTGGGTTGCAATTCTTCTTCTTACCTAACATATAATCCCTAACCAAATTTACTTTGAAATCTCCCCATCTTTCACTGATGCGCCGAATTGATCTCCTCTTCGATTTTCCATATGATCACACTCGATTTCAAAGGCAAACTTGATGGATTTCCATAGCTTTTCCTTGTAAGCATCATCAATACAAGGCCAAGACTCGTACAAGAAAATATCGACCTTCGTCCTAGCTATCAAACCTACATAACTAGACCACCAATTTTTCTCCTCGCCTATGGCAGTCCCGACATGATCAAACTTCATTGGATATTTCATTCCCTTCTTCACCATGTCGGTTAATTTTTTGCAAGTTACCCCGATCCCGACCTTGCCTATGTCTTTTTGGTCGATTGGCATTGCTTTCTTCTTCAGCTTATTTTCTCTTATCGAGGTTCACAACAACTTGACCTACAAATAGACTTAATCAAACACACTCTCCAAAGATGAAGGCAATATAACATATAGAGTTAAACCTTCCTAATGGACATTACATAAACACCAATGTTTTCAACATACTAGGAACTTTTCGAATACAGATATAATATATGATTTAGGTACCACACAACTACAAACATTTCATGGATTTGGTTCAAACTCCAAAATACAAATGTCATGAAGTTCATTTTCACATCTAGAAAATGATGTAAATGGAACATTTTCATGATCTTTCCATGTTAATTAATCACCATTAGCATGCTTCTACATGTGGTACCTATAAAACACTAGGGAAAAAAGACATCTTTAATTTAACCCTTATATTGTATAGTCCACCATCTAAAGGGAAATAGATGAAATATCTAACACAGAGCAATAATCAACACTCATTCAATAATCAATCCCAATGGGGGTACCATTAACCACATGATCAAGTAAAGTTAAAAATATGGAACCTTACCACAATTTTGATTCATGGATTCCTCTCCCATGGCAACATCTTCCTTTTTCCCTTTGTTTCTCCATTTGCCTTCTATGGTGGTGGATGATTTGAGTGTTCTTGTTGTTGTTTTCGAAGAGAATAAAGGAAATGGTTATGAAGAAGTTTGGGTCTTTGTAAGGGAGAGGGCAACAATTTTGGCAATGAATGCCTTTTCAAAGGTTTTTAGGGTTTTTCCCTTAGTATGACGCATAAATGTATTCTCCCACCATAGATGCAACGTCACATAACCCACGCGACATGTCGGGTTTTAATTTTTTAGGTTTATTTATGGGTCAAATTTGGCCCAACAGGCCTGTATCATATGAATGTCTGACGTTGCAGCATTGCCGACCCATTGTGAGTTATAAGATGTTTTGCATGATCATGGTAATTACATGGGTTGAATGGGATATAATGTGCCTTTATGTGGACCAAATGGCCCATTACACTTGAATGTCTCAAATTGGTAGCAATTCGATACATACTCAATAATAGTGACATACCAGTAGACATCGCACCTTAGGTTTTGGATAGGAAATCCCTAACATATTTCGTGGCCCAAAAATATCCAACCTATTTGATACATAGAGTTTCACTAAATATGCAAATCATAGATAGGAATCATGCATTTTAAGGGTTCAAACATTACCTTTCTGACAGTTAAAATTGATGCAGGCTAGTAATAACCAATGTAATTCCTATCAAGTAGGAAGGGTTTTACGTGTAAGCCCACATATGTTCAATCCACATCACTCAAGTAACATTATCAATCGTAGTGGTTCAACTTGTTTAACGTGTAACGTATTCGATCTCATCTGAGGCCAAAATAGATAGTAGCTATATCAATTAGATGCGACCTTCATTATAATTGCATGGATACTGTACCTTATTTCTCTGGATCCTGTTTCACAATTCTAAGTTTGATAGTTAATATTTTGAAGGACATTCATAAACAATGTCATTTGATGGCACAAGAAATTACTTACAACTTTTACATAAGGTTATTCAATTAAGCACACAATTAGTCGACCCTATCAAGCGTGTAAGGATTTGAACAATACACATGCCTAGAAGTTATGATTGTACAATGGCAGAAAAAGCCGATCTCATTAGAGGCCAAAATTACTAGCTCTAACAATTACAAAACGTTCTCATTTAGAACTCACTAATAGTCAACCTTATTACACGAGTAAGGTTTTAATAATCACCTATCGCTAGTTGTTAAGAATGTTCAAAGCTATACATAATCAACCTCATTCGATGAAAACGATAGCATCTCTAAACATTACATTTGATTTTTCTTAACAAATCAAGGATATTCAACCATATTACACAATAAGGTTTTGAAAGATATCTGTTCGACAGTTACAAATGTTGAAGTCCACTCATACCCAATGTCATTTGGGGCCAAAACACACTCGATAAAATAATTACGTAGGGTGTACATTATGAAACCACTGGTTGATTCATTACCTTATTACACATGTTTAAGGCGTTTTGAAGACGGAACCTAACCAGAATCTATTTTTTTGTGAAGATTTTACGTTTACTATTAATTTTTTAACTTAATTATACACTTATGTGAATCATTTCTGTGCTAAAATGGGTTGGGCTTTGATTTATTGCTTTTGAGCTAATCGGCCCATGATCACATTTGCGAACTCACAAGTACTTCGGGCATACCCAGCTTGGTCGAATTGGTAGTGACCTGGATCATTCATCCAGGCCCAAACATTTTATGTTTTGGGCCCAACTCATAAATGTGGGCAAAAATACACATATGTTGATGTCTCATTTACATTTCTATTTGTGTCTGTGAATGCGTCTTGAAGTGCGACGTCGCCCATATGGTTAAAATTAGTGCATTTCGCGATGGGTATATAAACTGCCTTTTGGACACCCACTCGCATTCCCTACTTTGAAGTCACACCTAAACTCCCAATTCAAAAAATAACGGTCAGAAAACCATCAAATCCAACCCTCAAAACCAACTTCCTAGATCTATATTGGGTGATTATCCATTCATTTCGACATAAACAAGTGTCCAGAACAACAAAGATAAGGTATGGGTTTCTAGCAAAATTTATTATTCTATTGTTGTTTTAAGGAACTTATTTTATGGTGAATGTTGTGATTTGATTACCTTTATAATGAATGCATTGTTCGATTTTGATGCGTGATTAGGTTTTGGGTTCAATCATTTTTGTTTGGGATTTCTTTAAGGGTTCATGACTTGGGATAGGGTTTTGTGACATGTAAATTGGCTCATATTTGCCACCCATTGTCGGCATTGTACCTATTTATGTTGCATATTACATGTTTCTGGATGTATTAAGGGGGTTTTGACCATTTGCCGATGAGTCGCAAACTATTTCAGCTTCATCGATTAGATGTGCGAAATCATACATTTATACACATGAATATGCATCGTCGCACCTGTCACATAGGTCTAGCCGAAGTGTTTGCGAAATGAATTCAATATCGGTCATAACACATAGCCAGCATTAATATTTAGACTGTTGCCTTGACTAAATTGTGAACCCCTGTTTCTCAGGTGACACTAGTGAAACAGTCTGTAAAGAGGGCTAGGAGCAAGTCCACTGGAGCAGGTCCCTCGAATACCAAGAAGGTGAAGGCCATGATCACCCCACCGTTACCTACATGGAACAAGACAAGCTTCATATATGAGGAGGCTGAGAAGTGGTTCGAAATGATTCGGGGCCACAAGATTAAAGAGGTGTGAGTGATGAAGGTGAAAGACATAGAACGCCTCCACCTTGATGTACTCCTATAGCCCTTTAAACCCTCAGGAACGAAGGGTTTGATATGCCTTAACAGACCGACATATAACACAGAGGTTACGAAGTTCTATGCCAATTTCAATTGTCTAAGGGCGAACCTCTACTGAACAAGAGTGAACGAGGTAGACTTGGAGATGACAATGGAGTTCAATAATGATGTGATTGGGTACAAAATTCGTGGGGGGGGGGGGTTATCCAAAGATTCAACCACTGTTAAGACACTTGGTCTTCGTGGGGTGACATGAATGACCCAACCAGGGCGCTTGACCCCAACCGTATGATAGAGAAGTACCTAAAATCGAAGTGGGGGAACATGCTCATCCATTAGAGATAGATAAATATTGATGTCCTTGATCATTAGGAAAGGATGATGTAAAACATTATTGTAAAAATACTCATGCTGGTCATCCTTCAGAGTGCACAATCTACGAGGCCATCGTGTACTACCACCTTGCCGAGAAGAAGTAGTCGACTCCGGGTACACCATCATCCAGGAGATGCACCAAGTGTCCCTCGCCCCCGAGAGTCGGAAATTCCCCTACAACAACAACATCACCGCCAGCTTAGAGAAGAAGAAGGTTGCCATCAAATCAAAACCGAAGATGCAATCAAAGTACTATAATGTAAATTACTTCAAGAAGAAGCATTGGCATTGGGAGGTGGGGGCGTGGATTGATTGCAACGTCCCTAAGCTCAAATTGGAAGTGTTTCCATGCCCGACACCTAGACGACTCCATCAGCTCCCATGGATGGGCATCCTGCCACCGTCACTCCCACACCTCGATCGGGTATGAAATTTCATGACACATTTATTGGTATTGCAAATGTTTTCCATTAAAATTTTATAATTTAAAATGAATTGTACTAATTTTATTTATTACTTCAGGACTCAAGAACAGTTCCTAGGCAATCCTCATGAAGGACGTGGCAGAGACCAAAGCCCTGACACAGTGGAACTCCTGTGATATGCATAAATTGGCTAGGTTGAAGGTTATGCTAGCTGGTGCGATCAATAAATCTGAAGTGGACCCACACATGGCTGCACAAGAGCATGAAGTACATGTCATTGGGGATTGCGAGGATGGGGGTGATGATGATAGGCTGAAAATGAGTGATGATGAATCAGAATCTACCACCGGCAATTCAGAGTCTTCCACCGAAGGATCTTCAAAGACTCAATCTCAAGATTATGGTGATGGATCGATGGAAAAAGATCAAAACCCACCCATGGGACCAGATTAGAATGATTGTTGGATGATTTGATGTTATTTGAATATTATGTACTGTGTTTCATTTTGAATTGGTTGAGATGTTACATGGATTGTATGTTACACTTTCATGTTTTGGATTGTGTAGTTTAGTTCGATTATGTATGCTTTGTTTAAGTTTGTGGATGGTTGCTGTGAACTTGGAAATGGGACTATTGGATTGGTCATTCCAAGTTCTGGTTAAATTGTTAAATCATGGCTTATTTATTAGGGATGATACATAAGTGTGACGTCCCACTTGATTCGCACCCTAGATGTCAGTGCACCCGACATCTTACCGATTAGCCTGTGACTTTGCATGTATTAATTGATTTAACTTGATTTAGGCTCTGGTTTAGACTGAGGGCCATGTGTAATACCACATATGGGTATTCGATCTTAGCAATTTCTGGACAGATAGTGTTTGTGACATCGTCGACACCCTGTTTTTCATTTATTCCAAGCATTTTTAATGGAATCGAGTGGAATGTGCGAAGTCGCAGTGGTTATTTCGTATTAGCCAAATGGCAGAACGAGACAATATGCGATTTCAATTCATATGTTTACCTCACCAAACAATAATTAATTTACAATATGTAATGCCACAAAGATTGTACTACCATTGAAATTGGTACATGAACCACACAATCACCATTACACAAGGTTAGTTTCAATGATTTCTCCACCCAATCTAAGTATTCTTCTTTCGCTTCTTCGATTTTGGATGCCTCTCAATCCACACTCCCTCTCTATGGTCCCTCCTCTACACTAGACCCAACCCAAATAACTCATCCTGGTCGACATTACTGGTGCTGAGTAGAGAGTGTGGAATAATGTCAGACATTGATGATAGACTCGTCTCTCCCACAAATTGACTTTTCCCTTGAATCATCATTGATTTGCTAGAATCACAAGGATCGGCAACATAAAACACTTGTGTGGCTTGTGACGCAAGGATGTACGGATCGCCCGTAGAACATGTCCTGATCAAATCGATGACTGTAAAACCTAACTGGTCCATCGATAAACCATCGTTATTATCAACCCATTTGCATTTGAAAATTAGGACCCTAAAAGTAGTGTAGACAAGTTCCCATATTTTCTCAATCACACCATAGTAATACATGTTACTATGGACATGATTTTTATCCTTCACACTGCTCACATACAATGCTTCCGCAACTAGGCTAACATCATTATTATAAGTTGAGGAATGTGAGTCCCAATCACAGGTTGAGAATGTACCATTCATGTCATATCCCGTGTAAGAAATCGCACTTACAAAAGGCATGAACGCTAACCAATTCAAGGTCTCATCGTGCATGTCCTCGACTACAGTTGTGCGTAACCAATCGATTAAAGTGTGATTGTGTTCCACAAGCACTTGGTTCTCCGACCAACCAGGGTGTCGTTCTTTGATCATGGCCATATGCATGTCCACGAGTGGTCGCACAACATCTGAATTTCGCAAAACATATAAGTGTGCTTTCGCCAACTCTTCAGGAAATAATGCTCTAGTTGTTCCTTTCCGCAAGCCTTTGCCACCCACTCTGTCTGTATGCCGTGTTTTTGGTACCCCAACTATCTCTTCATTCTTCAAGAATTATGTGCAGTATTCTACAACCTCATCAGTCACGTACCTCTGCACAATACTAGTATCTGGGTGATACTGATTTTTCAAATACCCCTTGAATGTCTTCATATACCGCTCGAATGGATACATCCATCGTAGATGAATGAGACCACATATCAATATCTCTAGTATAAAGTGAAGTAGCAAGTGAACCATAATGTCAAAGAATGGTGGAGGGAAATATATCTCCCACTCGCACAACACGACAACTATTTCCTCTTGTAGTTCCTGCAATTTTTGACGCCCAATCTTTTTATAGCAAATTGCCTTGAAGAAATGACACAACCGGGTGATGCACTTTCTAAAATTAGTTGGCAAGATAGATATGATCACAACAGGAGGAAATTCTTGAAGCAAACAATGGAATCGTGTGATTTCATACTCCCCAATCTCAATCCCTCATTAAATACTAAATTTCTAACCCGAGAAGAGTAGCTGCTTGGGACATGGATACCTTATAGTACAGAACATATCAAGTCTTTCTCAGCTTTTTAAAGTGTATAACAAGCAGCAGGCAAGTACGTCTTCGATCCACACACCTCGGGGGCAAAATCAAGTCTAATTCTCATTTCAACCATAATGTTTCTTGATTTCACTCCATCCTTTGTCTTACCCGGGATATTCATCAAAGTACCAACAAAAATATCACAATCATTTTTTTGAATATGCTTCATGTCCAAATAGTGTCGGAATTCAAGGATATTCCAATATGGTAGATCAAAAAAATGGAATGCTTCTTCCAACTACCGGCAACCTTAGGCTTCCTCTTCCTCTTTCCAAAGTCATTTCAAAAATCATGCAACATGTACGAGATGGATGCACTAGTTAATACATTAGGAGGATGTGCCAACTCTACATTGCCATTGAATTCAGCACGCCGGTTCCTCCACCGATGTCTTGTTATAAGCCACCTCCAATGCCCAAGATACACTGTTTTACATCCATGCCTCAACTGACAATATTCCGTTCCTTTGAAACAAATGGGGCATGCCTTGTGATCCTTAACTGAATATCTAGACAAGTTTCCATATGCAGGAAAGTTATTAACAATGCAGATCAACATGGTTTTAAAACCAAACAATTCATTCTGGAACCCATCATACATCCTCATTCTAGGATCCCATGATTTCTTAAGGTCATCCACCAATGGGGCTAGCTACACATTGTTATCATTGCCCGGTTGCTTCAGTCCGGAGATCAGTAGAGACAATATAATGTATTTCCACTTCATGCACAACTATGAGGGCAAGTTATAAATCATTACCATCACTGGCCAAGAACTATGATTGCTACTCATGGTACCAAACAAATTTATTCCATTCATGCACAAATGAAACCTCAAATTACGTGACTCATTCTCGAAGACCAGAAAGGCATCATCTATCTTTTCCACTGATCTACGTCACTCGGATGGCTAATCACGTCCGGATCAACCACTGTCTGATCTGCATGCCAACTCATATTCCGTGCATCCTCACAATTATCAAATAATATTCTCAATCGGAGAATAATAGGTAGATACCAAACAACCTTGATAGGAACCTTCTTCGTTTGCTGATTTCCACTTTCTCCATCATCATCCACCTTCTTCAATTTGAACCTTGTAGCAATGCATTTTGGGCATTCCTCTGCATCCAAGTGATCTACCCTATACAAGATACAATCGTTCCAACAAGCATATATCTTTTCGTAATCCATGCCCATCGGACACAGTACTTTCTTCATCTCATAGACCATTTTCGATAGTCTATTGCCCACAGGAAGCATTTCTTTCAAAACTTTCAACAGACCTGTGAACCAAACATCACTATAGGTATACTTTGCTTTCACATTCATCAAGTGTAACGTAGCCTTCAAAACTGTCATTCCTTCAGAGCATCCATCATATATAAGTGTCTCATTATGTCCGTGCAAGGCTAAAAGTCTTTTAGGATTATCACTGTAGTTCTTGACAATCTCTTCAACCAACTCATCCATTCTATCATCTTTCTCTGTCTCTACTTTAATTCTACGATCCTCCACATTCTCCCCATGCCAAAACCAAATTTCGTAAGATGGATCAAAACCATATATAAAAAGGTTATCCTTCAAAAAAAATCATCTTCATGAATGGTAGTGTTCCGGCACTTCTTGCAAGGACAATATACATACGACAAATTCTCCTTCGCAGCATTCGCGAACGCATATTCAATGAAATTAGAAACAAAATATTTATGCTCCTCACTTGTTCGATCTTCATCAAAACAATGGATTTTATCCAAAGGCATTCCTAAAATATAATAATAAGTACACATTGTTAATGGTCATATCTTAGCAACAAATACATTCACTTACATTCATTCAATTCATCGATTCCATGCATATACATATTAATTAGAGAAACATATAGTCAATCAAACCTTAATTAACATCTTCCCATGGACGCTTACACTGCTAATATATTTTACTACAATTTTGCAAATTATGTACCTCGGTTAGGGTCGAACTGCGATTAAAAACCTATTATTTACTTTAGATTTTTAACCGAGGTAATTAATAATATTTACTTAAAAATTAAATAACCGAGGTAAATTTTTTTTACCTCGGTTATTTGACCTAAGCAAAAAATTGAGGTAAAAGAGGTGAAGTAATATGTCATTTTTCTTGTAGTAAATATGATATTTTTGACACTATAAAACATCCCATCGACGTCCATTATATTCTTAGTGTTGATATAATGGAACACGTGGCTCAAGATCAAATGATGATATGTGTGTGAAGAAATTGTTCGGGAATGAGGAGGAGGAAACACATGTTGACTTTTTTTAGGCACATGATATATGTATTACAAAAGGCGAAACTAACCCTCTGCAGGTGGTAAGTCATCACCGTACCTCTTAAGGATACAATTTATAATACTTATGATTTTCTATGCTACAATTAAGTAGATAGTGATAGTAGTGATTGTTCCAATAGAGAAGATGGATTTTCATATATATATATATATATAGCCACTATGGTGTTTGGTGTTGTAATAAGTTCAAAACTTAATTAAAGGTTTGTGAACACCACCCATAAAATATTTATGATTGACAATAAGGAATGACATGGCCCAAAGGGACCATAAATAAATCTCAATCTACAGTCGGTTTAGTGTAGGGAAACGGTAACTATTGGAGTGCAGAGTACCTTCCAATTTATAGCCGTTATGAAATTCAAAGAATCGATGGTTTAATGCACGTCGCTTCCCTGGCACCGGATCCTCTCTTCCCTAAACCAAATAAATGCAATTTTGAATTTTTTTTCTATCAACTTATGTTCATTTATCTTTCTCTCATTTTTCTTTAATCTACTTAGTCTAATTCTTTTTTTTCCAATTCCACCATTGTGTCTCCACCGACGTTTAATCGAGCGACATTGTATTTGTGAATTTTTATTCTAAGCATTTTGCTGTGTGTTTACGAGAATTTGGTTAAACGTCCTTTCGTTCTCTAAATAAGTGTGTGTTGTTTGTGTGTAGTGTGTGTGTGTGTTTGTTTTGTGTTTTGTGTTTTGTGCGTGTGTGTTTGTGTTGTGCGTGTGTGTTTGTGTTGTGTGTGTATTGTGTGTGTAGGGTTGTGCATGAACCAGCCCGGACCGAGAAAATGGATCGGATCGGACTGGAATGAAGGAGACCAAAAATTGAATTTATAGAATTTTAATCTGGTTCTCGGTCTAAGATTTTTCTATATTTCGGGTTCCAGTCTGGTTCAGTCTAAAATTGAATCTTTTTTGTCCGAATCGGATGGACCGTTATTTTACATATAATATTATTTATAAATTATAATTGTATGATATATAAGTTAAATATTTTTATTTAAAATTTTATTTTAGTTAAGTTAAAATTCTGAATTGACTTTTGCCTGCTGGTATTATTTTTTGGGACTCTTAGATCCTATTGTTATAGGGTAACTGAAGAGTTCTGGTTTTGGCTCATTTGTCATTTACGAACTTTGTTGAAGACTTCTTCTTCTGCTAGTATTCTTCTTGTTCCTTTACACAGAACTTCTAGCACATTGATAATTTACTCCACAGCCTCAATTCCAATCCAATTTCATCAAGCAAATAATTTTCTAACGATCGGGATTTTTTGTCAATATCTTTGAAGTCTGAACTACAAGCGTTCAATACAATTTCGGTAAGTTCTTACTGTTCTGAGTATCATCTTATGATTTTGTTGATGAAATTTGTTCGCAAAGTGTATTTGTTTATCTATTGTAGGAGTTGATAGCAGTTTCTGATTCATGTGAACTTATTACTTTATGTGCTAGTTTTTTTAATGACTCAAAATATGAATACAGAAGATTGCTTGTTCTATGAAGCTGGCTAGGTGTCGGTTCTAACGTACATTTTTAGTGCTTAGAAATCACAGCAAGAAATCTTCTATCTTCAAATGGCGAGTGCGGATGATCTCGAATGGTACACTCACCCTCACCTTTGCAGCCCATGGTAGGCCAGCTCCGCCTCCCTCTACCAGTTGCCGCCTTTCATGCCGCTGCAGTCGTCGATGATGAACCATTTCGTACCTCAGCTCTCCAATCTCAACATGTACTATGTGAATTCTGATGGAAAAAGTGCTTTCTTAGACCCTATAAATTACGGTATGGTTGATCAATTTCCAAATGATTTCGATATTTTACTCGCCAACAAATTCAATCAACTCAACCTGATTTCCATCGCACCAATTCTGTCGCTTGTGAACAATTCTGGTCGTAGTCGGTTAGGATATATCAACTCGATCTGTAACAATAACAATTATCCATATGCTGATCATAATATTTTTTGCGATATACAGAGAATGAGGGTTGATTCCGCCGTTCGCGACTAGCTGATTAGGGGTTACAAGGGTGCTTATGATTACGACTCAGTGTTAGGATGTGGCTACGGAGGCGGAGTCGCTGGATATGGTGGCATCGAATTGAACAACTTAATTGAAAATATTTTTTAAATAGTAAAATTTTGAAAATACCCCTGGCTATATTGGAAAATGATTTTAATTTACCTGAAAATCATCCGAAATATGATTTTGGGACCAAACAAATAATTTTGTATGTTTGGTTGCTAAATGGATGCGGTATTGGCCTCCGAGACCAAAAAATGGTATTTCAAAAATATGTTG
The DNA here is from genome assembly GCA_032355705.1 of Rubia peregrina. Lineage (NCBI taxonomy): Eukaryota > Viridiplantae > Streptophyta > Magnoliopsida > Gentianales > Rubiaceae > Rubia > Rubia peregrina. The sequence continues at coordinate 5,808,207 of JAULKK010000002.1, read as the reverse complement.
GATAAAAAAAATTAGTCTATAGCCATTATGGTGTTTGATGCCATAAGAAGTTCAAAACTTAATCAAAGGTTTGTGAACATCACTCATATAATATTTATGATTGACAGTAAAGAATGACATGGTCCAAAGGGACCATAAATAAATCCAAATCTGCAGTCTGTTTACTGTAGCGAAACGGTAACCATTGGAGTGCGGAGTATCTTCCAATTTACAGCCGTTATGAAATTCAAATAATCGCTAGTTTAATGCTTATCTCTTCCCTAGCCCCTGATCCTCTCTTCCCTAAACCAAATAAATGTTGTTTTAAATTCTTTCCATCAACACCTCCTCATTTACCTATCTATATTTTTCTTTAATCTATTCAGTCCAATTATGTTCTTTCGATACCACCATTGTGTCTCCACCGGCGTTTAATCGAGCAACATTATATTTTCATCTTTTTTATTCAAAGCATTAAACTATGTGTTTATGAGAATTTTGTTAAACGTCCTTTCGTTCTCTGAGCAAGTGTGTGGTTTATGTGTTGTGTGTGTGCTGTGTGTGTGTTGTGTTGTGTGTATATTATGTGTGCCTTCTAAAGAAAGACTTGCTTAACATGCAAACAAGTAAAAAGAGATATTTAATACAAAGATACCAAGTACTGGGCACAACTGACTTCCACTTCCAAACATCACATTGATCATAGAACCTTCACTCGATTATTAACCTATTAATTACCTATAGTAGTGGAGGTGATTCTATTATTCTTCTGAAGTATAGCCATAAAGAGTGAATTAGACATATCTTCATAACCCTCGCTAATGACCGCCTTTGACAATCAATGCCATACCTCTTAAGTACTCCCCCCGTCCAACTTTAAAGTTCCGAATTACTTTTTGCACAAATTTTAGGACAAGTTTATGTGACATTTTTTAATGTGTGATGACTGTGAGCCCACATAAAACAAATGAAAGGAAGAGTTATGACCACATATTTATGGCTAAATGTAGAAATATTATAAATATGAAGTTATTACTGGGACAAGCCAAAAAGGGAAAGTAGGAAGTTACTAGTGGGATGAAGGGAGTATACAATTTATAACACCTATGGTTTCATATGCTACAATTAACTAGATAGTAACATTAGTGATTGTTCCACTAGAGAAGATGGATTTTCAAATATATATATATATATAGCCACTATGGTGTTTGATGCTGTAAGAAGTTCAAAACTTAATCAAATGTTTGTGAAAACCACTCATATAATATTTATGATTGACAGTAAGGAATGACATGGCCCTCAGTGACCATAAATAAATCTCAATCTATAGTCAGTTTACTATAGCGAAACGGTAACCATTGGAGTGCGGAGTGCATTCCAATTTACAGCGTTACGAAATTCAAAGAATCGATGGTTTAATGCACATCTCTTCCCTGTCACCAGATCCTCTCCTTCCTAAACCAATTAAATGTTGTTTTGGATTATTTCCATCAACGCCTGCTCATTTATCTTTCGCTCTCTTTATAAAATCTACTTAGTCTGATTCTATTCTTTCGATTCCACCATTGTGTCTCCACCGATGTTTGATTGAGCGGCATTGTATTTGCGACTTTTTATTCTGAGCATTTAGCTACGTGTTAATGAGAATTTTGTTAAATGTCATTTCGTTCTCTGAGCAAGTGTGTGTGTGGTTTGTGTGGTGGTGGTGTGTGTGTGTGTGTTAGGTGTGTGGTGTGTGTGTGGGTGTGTTGTGTGTGTGTGTGTGTTGTGTGTGAGTCTTATAAAGAAAGACTTGCTTGACATGTAAACAAGTAAAAATGAGATATTGAATACAAAGATACCAAGCATTGGGCACAATTGACTTCCACTTTCAAACATCACATTGATCATAGAACTTTCACTAGATTATTAATCTCTTAATTACCTATAGTACGCAGAGGTGATCCTCCTATGCTTCATAAGTGTTGCCGTAAAGAGTGAATTAGACATATCTCCATACCTCTCATTAATGACCGTCTTAGAAAATCAACGGCTAAATTCATCCCATTAGCTACATAATACACGGAGAATCAATAAGTTTGATGATATCCTAAACATTTATCAAATTCACATACTTCCTAAGGGTTATCAAGAAAGTTCAATATTCTAGAGTTCCCCTTTATTTGCTACTTCAAGATAAACATGAAAAACAATTCAAAATTCTCACATTTATCTAGCAATTCATAAAATTACAAACATAATTAGAAACACTAATTTCATGTTTTTGGACCACACACTATAAGAGATGAATTAGGTACTTTAATCCCGACTCCTAACATTCCATCATACAAACAATCAATATCAACACGTTTCTTACCAAATCATGAAGCTAAAAGTAACCTTCGATTCATAGTAAATGCATGTTAATCAAGATCTCTAAATAGAGTTTAAGAGGTTCTCATAACATGAGCTTGGAAGTTTTAATCAATTGCTCTCAAGAAGAGTTTAGCCTACCACAATCATAATACAAATCATAAACTAATTCATAAGATGAAAATGGAAGAAAAGAGGAAGAGAAAAGAGCAAACTAGGGTTCTTAAAGTTTTTGGTCGAAGATGTGATGTATAAAATGAGTAGATAGGGTGCTATTTATAGAACAAGACAAAATCAGGAAGAAAAAAGTGAAAGTAAAATTTTTTGCAAGACTGATTATGCGAGGGGTGCAATCTTTGACTCCCCACAAAATGGCATTTTCCAGCTTCCTTTTTGTTTCTGCTTTTGCCTAGCCATCTCGCCTTTATCTTGCCGCCAAGTCTTCATTCCTTCGTCCCGATGCCCAAATCTTCATTCTTTGCCTCGATGATAAAATATTCCTAGAAAAGTAGTTAGAGTGAAAATAGTTTCTAAATCTACTAAGACCATGTCAAGTTGGGCATAGTGGGTGTTGAATTTTGTTTATTGGTGTTGAGTTTAGTTTATTGGTGCTGAATATAATTTATTGATACTTATTTTAGTTTATTGGTATTGAATTGAATTCATTGGAAGTTTATTTTTTTTTTCCAGAAAATGAAAAGATTCCCAAAATGATGTTTTACTCGTAACATATTTTAATGTAAGACTTATTACTCAGAAAACCCAAATAAATAGTTTTTTTCTCTTTCAGTGCTGAATTGATTGGTGCTAAATATAGTTTATTAGTGTTGATTTTACTTTAATGGTGTCAAGTTTAGTTTATTAGTGTTGAATTTAGTTTATTAGTAATGAAATTTGCTGAAATTGAACCTATGTAGATAGGGCCTAAGTGGACTGCAAGGAAATATCCTTAATCTAAAAGCGCAAATATATATATCAACATGAGTCAAAAGTACGTATGTTTTTAATAACATGGACCTATTAACTTCCCCCACACTTGAATTTTAATCATTCGTGAGTCAAACCAAATGAAACTCAAGGTTCAAACATGAAAGTAACAAGTTCAATTCATACACCTAATATCCCCCATTCAAGGCTTCATAGAATTCCCGCTAATCAGCAATCACAATTCAAAACCAAGGGAGTAATGTTCATACCTCAGCCCCAAATCCTATTTTCTACCAATAATATTCCACCTATCACTTCTAAAATTCTCATCAAACATTTTAAATCCCAAATTTATTCATCCCGATTTTCAATGGCACAAAATGAAGTCAAAGAAACATACTCAAGATTTAAAGCGTATTACTTCATTTTCTACCAATCTGTCAACCCTAGCCGAGGTAGATAAACAATCCAACTGGTACATATACCACCTACAAAGTCTTAATACATGAATCGTATAGCTGAAACCATCTCACTAGACATCCATAAGCTGGACATGTCACTTCAACGCTAAGCAACCAATCTCGGAAAGGGCGAATAAGCACACCCACCACGATACCCTCTTCTAGGCCATGATCTAGGAAAGGTAACCATGACACGGAAGCCACAATCACACGACCAGAGGTCCTATAAATAAAAATGAAGAACATCGGATGAAGTAAGTCTATTATACTCTGAGAAATACAAAAGGATAAGTACACTAACTTGAGCGTTATAGCTTCCTCTTTAGGGATTTTTCTTGCAGGTACTCGAAGATCCTGGACTCGCCGAGCCGATCATGGGATCCATCATCACCTGAAAGGAGTCTCTCGCATCACAAACATTTCAAACACCCTACTTCGTTTCCCAACTAAGTCAAAATTCCCAAGAAAACCTATGATGCTAGACTACCTGAATCTCTAATTTTCTCTGAAACCTTATGACATCCATCACCAGTGTATGAGTGGAATCAACATTTTTCCCCTTTTCTCTCTTTTTCACTCATTTATTCTATGAGCTCTTTCGGGTTTCCATCCTAGCCCCACATTAGTTTTTAGCTCACATCTCGCCTGCACATTTAACCTCTCATTTTTACCTAGGTCGCCCTTTCGGTTTTTCAACTTATTCGCTCCCTCAATATTACCTAAATTTCCCTCTCAGATTTTCAACTTATCGGGATTACTTTTTTCAAAATAAAAAAATCATACTTTTGTTCTTTTTCATTTTTCTCTGTTTTTTATACCAAAGTAGAAAAATTCATACAAGTGAATCATTAATCTTCTCTACACTCTTAGAATCATACATTACCATCAATGTGAAACCTGTTAGGCAAGATTAAGAAAAATAAAGGGAAATAGAAAAAGTGACTTACAATCTATTGGTTCGATGATGGTAGGAAGGAAAGATTTGGGCGGAGATGGATATTTTGTGGTGGTGGAGGTGATTTTGGGGCATTTTTGTTGAAGGACGGGGAGGGTTTATGGGAAACCAATTTTTTTGTGCTAAATGAAGCAAATCCATAACAAAACTGCACTTGAAAGTAGATTTCACAAGTAGTAGAAATCTTCAAGTTTCGCGAAAGAGCCTTTTGCGAGGGGTATTGGCAGATTTCACCCCTTGTGAAATCCTCATATCCATAGAGCAATTTGAACCATTTCGCGAAGGGTGTCCAGTTTCACGTTCGCGAAACCTATTTCGTGAGCAGTGGAATGTTTCGCCCCTCGCAAAATTGCCATTTCCAGAGAGTAAAGCCAATCATCTCGCAAGGGTGGCGAATTTCATGGATTGCGAAATTTCATTTCGCAAGGGGTGATGATTTTCACCGCTTGCGAAACTCTATATGCTTAGCCAAATTTCTTCAATCTAGTTCGTGAGGGGTCTCCACATTCCCTCCTACTCTCCCAAAAGAGTTTAAATTTAGTGGAGACGACCGAATATTTAGTCAAAAAACTGTCAAATTTTTGCTTTTATGTTGCTTTTAAGGTTGCTTTGGCTAATGTGGTAGGACCCCTTTGGTGTGGTTGACATATCTCTATTGCGGGAGTGTACATACAACTAGCAATGGAGAAGAAATGCCAAATCCAATGCTTGATATTGCAACCGGTTCGAGTCAAGACGCTATCTCAAGTCGATGTACACTCTGCCTTGAGGGTCGAGTCAAGTTTGTTGGACGGTTTAGCGGTAGATGATCAAATTATAGTTTCATATAGCCATTGTTTAGAATTAAACTCTTGATGCATTTGTGTAAATGTGATTGTCCCACATCATAATGTAAAATCACTCAAATTATAGTCCTTTTACATTCTACTTTATATGATGGGTTAGATTTTCAAACATCCCACCTTTCATCGATTTTTTATTTTAAAAAAATACTACTTAGTTTGATTTATACGTTCACAGGTCCTCAACGATCCATTCTTAGCTAGCTAATATGTCTAGCTGGTGGCATTGGCAATTTTTGTTCTTTGAGTGCTCTTAATCATGCCAATTGTGATCACCTGTATCATAATTTGTCAGCGAGTGAGAAGGAATTGCACCATCAACATGCCAAAGCTGAATTAATTAAATACGCCATTTTCTTCTTAACTCTTATGGGTAATTTAACATTGGTAAACTCATGTTACGTGAGTGGGATTTACCTTCTTCAAACACTAATAATGATATGTTTAACACCCCATCGGGCAGGTGGGGGCACTGTGGGCGAGCGATATCGCCTTTTTGGTCCAATGTTTAACACCCCATGGTCCTTTCCACTCTATAAATACAGACCAGTAAAAGCCTTCATTAACCACACTAATACAACGTTATATATTTGTCTTCAAGCAGATCTCCCATGGCTTCCATCTCTCTTTCTTCCTCTCAAACTTGTACTAATCCATCCTACACAACTCTTTTAGGAAAGTTTGATTATGTTATTTACAAAGATAATTCGTATCCAACAACGGTGAATTTCACTACTAAGCACCAAAAGAGGAGCAAATCCACCGTCGTAAACGTCGTGAGCAAACCCCAGCCGGTTGCTCCAGCACCTCCCGCGCCACCAGAGACGGTCGAAACCGGCCGGAAGCTCGCGGCGTGGACCACCGTCCAGCAAGAGAAGTGGCAGGGGGAGCTCGAAGTTGAAGGAGAAATACCTCTATGGCTGGTAATGGATTGATTGATTTAGATAATTACACGCATAATACATACTACCCCATCCCAACCAAAGGTTCATATTACCTTTTTACACGGCCATTTATACATGTTGATGTGGCTAAATTTCAGCCAAATGTGGGAAATTGATATGAATTGATCAAATTTCAACTTAAATTAGGAAATAGTCAAAATATGAACATTTGGTTGGGACAGGCGAAAATGAAAAGTATAAACCTTTGACTGAGATGGAAAGAGTATGCACATAATTGGCCTAGCTTTGTTAAGTGAATACAGTCTGTGTTGGATTTTTCCAGAATGTTTTTGTTGTGATACGATTAGAATAGTTTAATGAGTCTTGTTTTGCATGATCCTACACATTTGTTAGTGCCTAGTGCACTGATTCCCATCGTATTTAATATTATGGTATGGTGACAAAATCATGTAGAATGGGACATACCTGCGAAATGGTCCCGGAATGTGGAACCTCGGCGACTACGATTTCCGGCACCTGTTCGACGGTTACGCAACCCTCGTCCGGCTCCGCTTCGAAAACGGCCGACTGGTGATGGGCCACCGGCAGATCGAATCCGATGCATACAAGGCCGCCATTAAGAACAACAAGCTTTGCTACAGGGAATTCTCGGAAGCCCCGAAGCCGGACAACTTCTTAGCTTACGTCGGAGACATGGCGAAGCTGCTCTCCGGAGCGTCGCTTACCGACAATGCCAACACCGGCGTTGTGAAGCTCGGCGATGGCCGCGTGGTGTGCTTGACGGAGACGATCAAAGGGTCCATTATCGTCGACCCGGAAACGCTGGACACGGTGGGGAAGTTCCAGTTCGAGGACGGGTTCGGAGGGCTCATTCACGCGGCGCATCCCATCGTTACGGAGGATGAGTTTATAACGTTGTTGCCGGACTTGATCATCCCAGGGTATTGTTAGATTTGAGCTTTATCAAATACTCACTCCGTCACATTTAAAAGTTCGTATTACTATTTTTGTATTTTGTACGGTCGTTTATACATGTTGATGCGGAAGAAGAGTTGATGGATTGGAATGAGCTAACTAAATTTCAACCCTAAAAATTTAAGTTCAAATAAGAAAATAGTCAAAATAACAATCTTTGGTTGGGACAGACGAAAACAGAAAGTATGAACATTTGGCTGGAACGAAGTAAGTATACATTTGCTATATACTTCTTCCGTCTCAGCCAAATGTTTTTTACTTTCTTTTTTTGTCTATCTCAATCAAAGGTTTGTATTTTGACTATTTTCTTATTAGAACTCAAATTTGTGGCTAAAATTTGAATAGTCCATTTCAATTCCCCAAGTTTTTCTACCACATGTAAAAAGGTGATAAGAACATTTAACTGGGGCGAAAATAGCATAAATTATTCATGGATGAATACATAATCATCTAATTCACGGGTTTTCACACTTTTCAGGTATGTTGTGGTCCGGATGGATCCCGGTACGAACGAGAGGAAGTTCATAGGTCGGGTGAACTGCCGTGGAAAGCCCTCGCCCGGTTGGGTGCACTCGTTTCCGGTGACAGAACACTATGTGATCGTGCCGGAAATGCCACTCCGGTACTGTGCCCAGAATCTTCTCCGGGCGGAGCCCACACCGCTTTACAAGTTTCAGTGGCATCCCGAATCCAAAGGGTTTATGCACGTTGTGAGTAAATCAACCGGCAATATCGTAAGTGCTCACACACTGATTGTTTAGGCCGTGTTCATTTAGATTTATTTGGTATTGAGTTGAGTTTATTTGTTCTAACTTGAATTTATTAGTGTTGAAATATGCTGAAAATTAAACCTATTTTATGGTCAATTGAATTTATAGATGCTGAATTGAGTTCACGGTGCTGAAATGTCCTGAAAATAAAATCAAACTGAACAAGGCCTATTCACCTATTAAAATCTTTGTAGTATTATTTTTTCTTCTTTGAAATTTCTGACTATGAGTCAAGTTATGCACTCCGTCCCACCCGAATCTGCAAATGTTTTGGCCAACTTTCTCGAAACGCGTTTGATCATAAATTTCAACTAGTATATAGACACCAATATATATCACCATGTGAGATATTGTTGGATTCCCTGCATGATGTATTTTTCTAGATATCAAATTTTAGCACAACGTTAGTATACGTAACTAAAGTTAATATTGGTCAAAAATAATTTGAGAAAGTTGACCAAATTAAAGGTATGCAGATTCGGATGGGACGGAAATAGTATATAATTAGTGAGGTAGATGCGTGTTAACATAATTTAATAATCTGATAATCCTGATGCTTGGTACCCAATTACAAGATTTGTAGTAAACAATTAGTTAAGATCTTACATAAATTAATAAGAAAATGTTTTGGTTTTTGCTAGAGTCCTACTGTCCAAGTATGTTAGTAGATACCATTCATTCTTTAAAAACTACCGAATCTTGACGTTATTATATTAGTATGCTGCTATGAAAAAAATAGTATTGATCAATTTCTTGCCATTTTTTTTCAAATATTAAAATATTTTAAAACAATTAGTTAATGGTGTATTTTTCTTAAAGGTGGCAAGTGTTGAGGTTCCTCTTTTCGTTACGTTCCACTTTATCAATGCTTATGAAGAGAGGGATGCAGATGGGAGAGTTACCGCTGTAATTGCAGACTGCTGTGAGCATAATGCTGATCCTACCATTCTCGACAAGCTGAGGATTCAGAATCTCAGATCTTTCGATGGTAAAGATGTTTTACCTGATGCGAGGTAAATCCATAATCCAATAAGTTAATTTTTTAATAAATTAATTTGTTTGAAATTCAATACTCCGTATTAGTTTGTTCTGGTTATAAATTATTCTTTTCGTTTGATTTGTACTCAATTAAATTGCACTCAACCGAACTAAGATACATATTGGGAACAACAGTATGATAGGATTAAACTAAACTAAAATGATTTGAAATATACTGAATTAAAAATCAAGTAAATTGAAAAGAACGGAGTTTAAACTGCATCGGTTACCAAGTTTTTGAAGGAACGTTTGGCCATCAATAACTAAACTACGTATAAATATAATAAAAGAAAGTTTCATGTTATACCGACTAATGGTTGGACCAATAATGAAAAACCTTATTTCAACATGGTAGATTTTAGGGTCAAATAATAATTATTTACACATTGCGATACATTTTGAAAGTATTCAAAGTTATAAAAACTCCACTGCAATAAACAAAAACAAACATTAAATCACCACATTGGTTAACTACATCAATTATAAAATGACCCGTTAAATAATTAGTCAGTCTAAAATAAAATTTTGTGATATAACAATATCTCAAATACTCCCTCTGTTTCATTGGATGTGGCACACTTTCCGTTTTTGGTTTTTTAAGATTTGACACACTTTCCTTTTATGGCAAGATTCTTTCAATTTCATCCACTCATTTTACTTTTTAATTTCTAAATTTAATTTCATCCACTCATTTCACTCACCTAAATCTAAGCACCTAAAACTGTGGTGCCACATTCAACGAAACGGAGGTAGTATGATTTTTATGGTGAACCGTGTTTTGAAAGAGTCCATAAAGAAACAAATAAATGTGTGCAGTGGCGGAACTGGGGGGTGCGAGCCGGTGTGGTCGCCCCCAGCCTCAGTGGATGATGCCCTAATGAATAGTATCCGTCTCTCCTCCGCCCCTTCTCAACTTTTTCTCTAATTCCGCCACTGAATGTGTGTAGTATTATATTAGTTGTTTGTTATTGCGAACACTTTGCAGTATTCACAGATTTTAGACCAATTGAAATAGCAAACTAAACTGAATAAAACTAATTTGTTCACTGTTTCTATCTGTTTGGCTGGCTCTGGAAGTGCTAAAATTCCTCTTTTTTCACTTTTGTTTGGTCTGGAGAAGTTGATACTGGAATCTTATGGCCAAAATCCAATCTGAAATTGGCGTGGAAGTCATCGATTGCGTCATATATATACTCCTAGCTAGGAACAAGATGGAATTATAACAGGGACATATATGTTGTGAGTACTTGTCCAAATCTTCAATCCAGATCTTTATAACTATTATATCGGTGTATACAGATTATGTTATTGTTTTCATATTATTGGGAAATTTTAGGATCACATTAAAATTCAGAGTCTTGCTCAAACCTAGTCGATGAACAATTATTATATTTTTTTTTAAAAAAAAAACAATAATTATATGGTACAACAAGATCACTAAAAAGAAAAGTTCAGTAATGACGCATATTTTGTGACGGGTAAAGAAATGTTACAATATTTGCTCCACCTTTCGGTATTACCAATTATTTGTGACATGTGCACATATGTCCAAGATCGGACCGGAATCAAGAAAAAGCTTGGACCGAGGACTGGACCTGTTAGTGATTGTTTGAGACCGGGACCGGTTAGTAAACTAGAAGTTATTAGAATAAGAATTTCCTAGAAATATAAAAGAATACAAGCCCGACGAAAATAAATCTAAACTAGTACTCCCTCCGTTTCTTTAACAATGGCACACTAGTTTTAGGTGCTTGGATTTAGGAGAAGAAAATGAGTGGATGAAATTGAATGTAGAAAGTAAAAGTAGAATGAGTGGATGAAATTGAAGGAATCTTGCCAACAACGGAAAGTGTGCCAACATAAAATAAACAATCCAAAAAGGAAAGTGTGTCATTGTTAAAGAAACAGAGGGAGTACATAAACTTATTATAAATACATAAAAATATATTTAAAAGTAAGTTACCGCTCCATCCGGTCCGGACCAGAAAATTCCAATCTAGGACCGGAACCCGAAATCCTAAAAACTCTTAGACCGAGGACTGGACCGGAATTCTATATATCCGGTTCCGGTCTTTGTATTCCGATTCGATCCATTTTACTGGTCCGGACCGGTTCATGAACACCTCTACATCAATCCATGTCACAAAATTTAAGTAAACTTTTAATTTAACTGCATCTTAAAGCGTCATAGAAAATATAAAGATATTTTAATGCGTTATAATATTTTAGTGACACGCTAAATATGGGCACTTCACAAGGCGTCACTTATAATTTTTGTGATGCCTTTGAGTGTCACAAATGCTCCAAAAAGCATCACAACTGGAAGTTTTTTTTTTTGTATTGAAATGTATCCCCACTAATCAACTATGTAGTCATCCATTAATTTACTACTGTCTTTGTTTCACTATATTTAACACACTTACTATTTTCGTATATTTTTCTAAAATTGTCTCTCTCTTTTTTATGGCAAAAAGTACATCATTCTCTACCACTCATTAAACTTTTTACTCTCCTCACTCAATTCTCTCCCCACATTTTCACTTGCAAAAAAAAACCCTAAACCTATGATGCTCAACATAGTAAAATGGAGGGAGTATCCAATTTTTGAAATTTAATTACTCCATAATTTTAGGATACAATTTGATAACTAATTATAGCACTGGTGATGCCAAGATTAACGTATCCCCGGTAGGATATAATGATTTGATAATGATTTGAGAAAGTCTCCTGTTAGATCGATTAATGGTTAGATAAATTATGAAAAACTCCGTTTCAATAAATTTTAAGGCCAAATTATAATTTTTATACATTACGATACGTTTTTAAAGTTTTTCAAAGTTATAACTTTTTTAAAACTCATTGCAATAAATAAAATAAATATCAAATTACCTAATTAGATAGATTATTGATAGAATGATCTCGTCTAACTTTTAGTGAGGTTATATATATATATATAGGTGTATTCCTTTTGTTTTGAAGCAAAATAAATAAATAAATATATCCTTTTCAGAAATTACGATCAGTTAACATATTTTGACTAAATTTCTATTGTCGTCATCATCTTCTATTGAAGTGATAGTTTATTTCAAAAGGTTGACCATGTTAATATAATTTTTTTATTAGTTGGCCAAACATTTCAAACTCTAGCTTAGATAAAACCTTATTGTTTGTCATTGCTCTATGTAGGCTTTGGTCATCCGTAATCCGTTGTCTTTGATCCTATTATATATTCGTTAGTAAACAGCCGAATAATCAATAAACTAATTTGGATGACTGGATCTAAGCAAATAGCATCATTTTTTTAATTCGAGATCTTTTATTTTTTTATTTTTTAAAACAAATAGTAGGACCCTTCTCATTAAAATATAGACATGGTTTTGTAATTTTGGTGATAAACTAGTACTACTGTTAGTCTATCTTCTATTATAATTGATGCTCTAAACAACTATTGAAAAACCATAACAAAAAATGAGAAAAAACCTAACTATTACAAGGCGGGATTGACGAACTCCCACATAAATGGCTCACACAGTTTGAGTGGTTTTACATCTTTTACAAATACTTACTCACAAAGTCTTGATTTAAACCGATTAACCGTTAGATGATGTACGCCATTTTGTAATTAATGTAACTAGTGTGGTGATTTGAAATTTATTTTTATTCATTGCAACGAGATTCTTGTAACTTTTAAAATATTTTAAAACGTATCGCAATATATGAATAATTATAATTTGTCCCTAAAAATTAGTGAAACGAGATTTTCCATGATTACTTTCTGTTTTAGGGTTTTTATGGAGCATCCTCGAACTAGTTCCCTTTCATTATTATTTTCTCAGTTGCTTTTTGGTCAAACAATCACTAAAATTTATGCTTAACTATCAGTACTTTTAGATATAGAACGGTGAATTAAAAAAATAATTCTACACATTAATGTTTACATATAGCAAGAGTTTGTGAAATGTCGTTTAAGCATGAAGTAAATATAATAACGAGATAAAAGTAATTTTAAAGTTTGTGAACGTATACGATATCATTCTTTAATCTTTACTAAACAAACGAGAAATTTTATGCCTAAATGAACAGAGTTGGCCGGTTTACAATACCACTGGATGGAAGTCCGTACGGGAAATTAGAGGCAGCATTGGACCCCAAGGAACATGGCAAAGGGATGGATATGTGCAGCATAAACCCTAATTTTTTAGGAAAGAAGTATAGGTACACTTATGCTTGTGGAGCTCAAAGGCCTTGCAACTTTCCAAACACCCTCACAAAGGTAATATTATTTGTTGATTTAACACACATGCTCTCTCCCCGTACCAATCAAATGTTCCTGTTATCTTTTTGCACAGACATTTATACATGTTGATCAATGTGTCGAATTGAGACGTTGGCCAAATTTCAGTCACTAATTTGAGTTCATAAAGAAATACTCCCTCCATCCCAACTGATCTTACACTCTTACTTTTATAACGCTATTCAGGAAACATGTTTGACCGTTAACGACAAATAAAAAGTTGTCATTTGGAAACTACTTGTTACGACGAATTCAACAATATCATATATGATAATACTGATGTTCATATATCTATTCAAATATGCTGTCAAACTTCAATAATAACATAATAAAAGTAAGAATGTAAGTTCAGTTGAGAACGAGGAGTAGTCAAAATAGAAATATTTAATTAAAACAGATGAAAATAGAAAGTATGAAGGAAAATATATGATAGTTCGGGCATATAGGTGGAATAATACAATAGTATATTTTATGTCTAAAAAATAGTTACAAGGCATTGGTAATTAATTGATTGCTTTGTAGATTGACCTGTTGGAGAAAAGGGCAAAGAATTGGGTTGATGAAGGCTCCGTTCCCTCTGAACCGTTCTTTGTGCCTCGACCTGGTGCTACCGAGGAAGATGATGGTACGTTTCTTTTCGTTAATAATTAATTATACTCTCTTGTCATTATTACATGTAACAACATATAACGGCAAACACAAAAATTAAGCACAATTATAATATTGTGGTGGAACTTTGGATTGATGATAATAATGTCAGTAAAAACGTCCATAAATTTATGGAAAGTACACTGTATTTTTAACATTAAAATTGCCATTTAAAAAAATTTAAATATTTTATTCAAAAAGTTAAACCTAGTTATAATGTGTATTTGAATGTGAAAATATAAAAATGTATAATAATAAAAAATATTTTTAAATTTAGTATGTCTCATACCAACCTTCACAGAATCGTTTTCAACATGTTCAACAAGCATGTTTGAGTGTTAATATGTTTAACTACGCATAATAAAGAAAAATAAAAAATTGATATTTAGAAACTACTTACTACAACGAATTCAACAATATCACATACATACGAGACAGTATTATTGTTTATATATCTATTCAAATATATGGCAAAAGTTTGACTGTCAAATAGTAAGTGTACAGCTTAGTCTTGGACAGAAGGACATATAATTTAACAAATGCAGTGTATAAGTAAAGAAATACAGCTGACTGTCTGTCCATAAATTTATGGATCATAAAATTGCATGGATGTTTATATGTGCAGGAGTGGTTATCTCAGTAATCAGCGATAAAAACGGAGAGGGATATGCGGTGGTGCTGGATGGGTCCAGTTTTGAAGAAATCGCAAGAGCAAAATTCCCCTATGGGCTTCCATATGGGCTTCATGGGTGTTGGGTGCCGAAGAAGTAAACTTGAGAAGCATAATAATATTCAACAAAATCTTAAAACACGCCTTATTTGTTGGTCGTTTGGTATGCTAGTAATGTTGCACATATTCGAACAAAATCCGATTTGATCAATATGGGTGTTTTATTCGGACATGTATTCGATAGTAATAGTTTTAAGTGAAATAGTAAATTAGATCTTGACGCAAGGGTGATAAACTATCAGTTGAAATACACTATTGAGTATTTATGTTGGCTTATGAATCATATTTCAAGTTGATCGATGGAGTCCATGCCTCTTCGAGTAACTGCAAGTTTATTAGGCCTTTGATTTTTCATTTATAACATTAAACTAATGATCAGGCATAATGCTAGAATATACAAAAAATGAAACTCATTTTGTTTATGAAGTTTAGTTATTTTTGGACATTTTTTTAATTAAAAAAAAGGTGAATGAGAATGAAGGAAATGAAAAGGTAAAATAAGAGGTTGTGATCAAGTATCACAAATCATACCATATTTATAATTGGACACTCTTTTATTCTGTTCACAATAATGAAACAATTTTGGTACGAGAGAAAGAGCATGCCTATTATAAGAACTACTAATATAGTATAAAACTAAGTTAGTGATGTAATTGATTCTTTTCGAATAATAGTGTTTAGAATTGGTTTCCGGCGAGTCCATACCTCTTCGAGTAACTGCAAATGTTCCTAGGTTGGTTTGGAGGAAGAAGCTGGGACGTCCAAATTAGTGTATTGCCATGATATATTATATTTTGTAGTAATTTTTACTTACTTTAAGCATGTGTTTCTTCTATTTACTTATAGCTCTTCCATGGCTGGATTTTTGCCCTTAAGAAATTCGATATGAAAATGGATAAAAATAGAAGAATAAGATACCAAAAAGTATTCATGCACTAAATCTAACATCTCTTGTTTGTTGATGACACACTGATATTAGGGGGAAGATATCACACAAGAAGTTACCAATTTAAGAGATATTCTGCAAACCTTTGGTTTAGTTTTTGGGTTGAAGATCAATTTTGACAAATAATATGTTATGTTTAGCCCAAGTACTTCCGATAATGAAAAATCCCAAGTCCTATCTATACTACGATGCTAGAAATAGTAAACAAAACTAGTTAGGACTTCCAATCCTTTTAGACGCTCTAAACCAGCATCTCTGGAAGTTCTCAAGGACCGAATAGAGAAAAAAATGTAGATTGTTGGGGTCACAAACAACTATCTAAAAAAGTGAATGAAGTGCTCAGTAAACAGTTTTACAATCTATTCCCACCTAAACAATGTCTTGCTTTATGTTACCTGACAACCTGATAGAGAGTATTCATAAAACATATGCATAATATTGGTGGGTAAGCCCTTCTCAAAAGAAGAAAATCCACTGGCCCTAATGGTGCCAATTCTGCTTACTAAAAGGTTTGGGAGGAATGGGTTTCAAGGACCTAAAGATCTTTAACACTACAATGCCAGAGAAGTGGTCTTGGAGAATACTTAACAAACCCAACTTGATGATGGCATAGGTTATAAAAAGCTAAATATTTCCCATCATCGTCTTTCTTGGATGCTAGACTTAGCTATGCTCTCTCATATGCATGACGTTCCATGCTGGTAAGGTGGACAACTATTGAAACTAGGCATTCGTAGGCTTATCAGATATGAGTGACTACAAACATTAAATATGACCCTTAGTTACCAAGAGTCGATAGTCCAAAATCCCAATATCTTTCGTCATCCTTCCTAAATAACCTGACAGTGAACCAAATGAAATTGGGAATCACTAATTATTGAAATGAAAGTCTTATCCGAGCGACTTTCATTGAAAATCCAGCCTCTCTGATCTTATCCATGCCATGTAGTAATAACCACCATCACCCGGATAAATGGACTTGGAAGCCAAAATAAATGGTAAGTACACTGTCAAAGAGTGCTACAAAAATAGGATATCAGAGCCTTCCCCACATTGGAAGCAAATATGGAATCTAAGAGTGCTACAAAAACAAAGCACTTCAGCTTGAGACTATGCAAGAATCAACTGCCATCACCAGAAGATCTTCACCAAAGACACTCGAGGCACGAATCCACGTGCTTGTCATGCTCATGTGAGGATACATCTCTGAACTCGTCTTCTTCCATTGACCCATAGCGCACCAGATCTGGTTCACAGCAGATCTATACGAGAAGATGTACAAATACCAACAACCCAGTGCAAAATTATGGACACAAAAGCTTATACTAGAACAGACTAATGAAGATATGGATCTCGCGCTATGGTGCTATACTAGTTGTGGGACCACCGAAATAAACTCCTTCATAAAGAGCAACACATTCTCCACCCACAACATAAAGTTCTCTATGCCAGCAAGCAATTAGAAAGCCTAGCAAGGAAAAAGGCCATTAATCTTAGCACATCCCCGATCAAACCCCAAACACCCAAATGGGAAACACCTTACATTTTGAAATTACAACATCTAGAGAGGGCACTTACTTGGGATGTATCATAAGGAGGTCGAGTGGTGTATGAGTATACGGAGAGGCACACAATTTACTTTTTTCATACATTGCGAAACACACAGAGACCCTATATATGAGGACAAGCCTACAATCATCATTGAACAAAGGTCTATCAGTCCAGCAAATTTGAGAAGATGCACAAATCGTAGCAGAAACAATGACCTATATGATTTTGGCCTAATCACGAGCAAAATTTTAATCCTAATAGAATCTCACCATTTTCCAAAAGTAGGTTGGATAATAAAAAATAGGACAATATAATATCTCACACATTGGCTACCCATGTAAAACAATTGGAGACTCTGTCTCTCGATGCGATCACATCCCACAATTTGTAACACCATTCTTTGATAATCAATGAATTCCTTTTTTACTTCATAAAAAATAAGTCTATTTTTCTTAATGAAGAGCACTCTTTATTAAGTATTCACCATTGTTGGTCAATCCTCAACAAGGAGCAAATCCTTATTTAAAGGAGTGGGTACCTCTTTTAAGGTGATTCGGTTAATCAATATGTGAGTAACACTTGTCATGAATTGTCTTATATGGTAACTCCTTAGAGAAATCCAGATCCGTAAAAAAAACTTTATAAATTTGTTAATTAATAAAAATTAATTGTTAATATTTTTTATTAAAACTGATAATGTAACACTTATTAAATGCTCTTTTTATACTTTTTTTGGTCATCATCCCCCAAATTTCCCATGACTATCTTTTAAATGAGCACAAAGTATTGTTTTAGACAGTCTAAACTTTAGGCAAGAGTTTATTATGCAATTATTGTAAATTTCAATTGAGGTAGGATTTTTAAAAACTATCCTGAGAAAGTGGGAGACTTTTAATGTAAATACTGAAATTTTTGGTCCATATATAAATACCACATTTTCAGATATTTATTTAATTTCCCATTTTTATTTTCGCCGGAATCCGCCGCCTGTTATCACTACCCGCCGACGGTTATCGCCAATGTCCACCGAAATTTCGCTAACATCAGCCGATTTTTTCTGCCCACCAAATTTCCGCTGTATTTCGTCGGATTTATGCCGAATTTCCACCAATCATTGCTACTTCCGTCGGATCTCCGCTACTATGCCACAAAATTTTTGTTTTAATTTGACCGGCGTGATCTCCATGGCAGAGGCGACGACATCAACTTCGACGATGAGATCAACGAGCAGTCAGGAAAAGAGGCGGCTGAGCAGTCAGGAAAAGAGGCGACTGAGTAGTCAGGAAAAGAGGATGTTGAGGACGTAATCGGTGGTGCAGCTGTGATGAAAATAGGTGATGAGTAGTAGTAAAAGCACTGGACGACGAGCAGCAGCGAGGAAAAGAGGCAAAGAGCAGTGTCGACGAGCAGCGATGCTCCCATCGGCGCGTGAGATCCACACGACTGATTGGGGTTATTGGCAATTTGCAAAATTGGCGCTTGGCCTTCACACGCCCGCATGTTTTTTTTTAAAAATAGTTGATATTTAAATTGATGTTTTATGATTTTTTGTTGATATTTTGTGACTTTTTGTTGATGTTTTGTTATATGCATTTGATGTTTCGTAATTTTTAGTTTGACATTTTGAATTTGATCACTAATTTGACAATTTAACCTTTATTAGATGTGCTATATTTGTCAGTTGATGTTTTGTTTTGTTTAGTTGATGTTTATGATTTTTAGTGACATTTTTGAAATTGTATACAATTTGACAATTTAATCTTTTATTGATCTTTTATAATTTTTAGTTGATATTTTGTTGATTACAGTTGAGGGTTTGGTGATATGAGTTGATGTTTATAGTTTTTTATTTTCATATAGGTGGATGTTGTAGTTTTATTTTTTCTGTTGATGTTTTTATTTTATGGGTGAAGTTTAGGTGATATGAGTTGATGTTTGTAGTGTTATTTTTCTGATGCTGATGTTTTTCATTTTTTGAATGAGGTTCAGGTATTAGGAGTTGATGTTTTAGCTTTTTGGTGATATGAGTTGATATTTGCAGTTTTTTATTTAAAAGATTGTTGACTTTTTATGATTTTTTTTGAGTGAATAATATTACTCTTGAGGTACCTAAGTTTTTTTGTTGATGTTTTTCATTTTCTGGATGAGTTTTAGTTTATATGAGTCAATTTTTTGTAGTTTTTTTTTGTTATATGGGTTGCTATTTTTTATTTTTTATTCTCATGTAAATGTTTTTCATTTTCTCCATGAGTTTTATGTGATAGGAGTTGATGTTTATAGTTTTGAGTGACAGGTTGATTTTTTGTAGTATTTGTTTTCTTCTTATGTTGACGTTTTTCACTTTCTGGGTGAACTTTAGCTGATAGGAATTAATGTTTTTAGTTTTTGGGTGATATTAGTTGATTTTTGTAGTTTTTATTAAAAAAAATTGATAATTGAAGATTTGTTGATATTTTTATGATTTTTAGTTGATGTTTTGTTAGTTGTAGTCGACGTTTTTTTTCTCCAATTTTTGTCGATTTTTATTTGATTTTTAATATATTTATTACTATTTTATTTGTTTTTTAATATATTTTTTTCTTCAATTTTTTAATTGATTTTTTTTCGTTGATGTTCTGCTATTTTTTGTTGAAGCTTTTAATTTTTAGTTCGATGATTATATTAATTTTTTGCATTTTAAAATATTTTTCAATTTTTTTTGCAAATTGCAGATAGCGGGAAAATGATGGGGAAAATTGGATAAAAAACCCCTGGTAAAATATTAGTGATAGGTCCCTGTAAACTTATAGAAATAGGTCCATGTAAACTTATTAGAGATATGTCTCTGGAGATAAAATATAACTAGAATTGCATAAAGGGTCATGCCTAAAGTTTAACTTGTCTCACACGAAACCATCTCGAACATGAGACTTTCTCAAAATATTTTAACTAATATTAAAATTAAATTAAAATTTTAGAAGTGAAACGTCTATTTTTTTCCTTCTACAGTATTTGCTGGCTAAACGCTTTTAACCATTCACCGCCTATATTGATAAAAGAAATCAACAATTTGCGAGCAATTCATCCGTTGAATGATCCTAAATTAGTCATACACAACTCAACCAAATGAAGATCCTTATTTCCGATATTTTCCATGAAAACTCGACGAAAAGACTTCTTTTACAACAAATACGTAATCTTCTCCCACAAAAAGCATGCTATTTCAAATTGAACCATCGCACTATTTGACAATATCCCAAAAAGGCGAGTGGTTTAAGTAAATTACTTCATCATAATCAATCATTTCAATATTTTTCATTTTACTATTTAAATAATTATTCATGCCGTGTTTTAAACGTTCTTTGTGGTTTCAAAAAAAACAAAAAAACGTTCTTTATTGTCTTTAGGTGTTATTTGCATTTTAAAATTGATGATGTTCACATTATTTAATTATTTCCAATGTTCTTTCTTATCATATCTATTGTTTTTTAAATTAAAAGTCACTCATAAATATGAGTGGGGATTAATCGGCACCCCTAACCGTTGCAAATATAAAGATCCTGAGTTACAATGTATCGCCCAAGCGAAATATTCCGCCGTAGACCAATTTTAGCAAAGTAGATAACAAAATCAATGGTTGTGTTTCCATTTCTAATCCTCCACCCCCATGGTGTGAAATCAGAATGGTCGGACACCCATTTACTTCCTACCATA
>JAULKK010000002.1:5775537-5787041 GCA_032355705.1 Rubia peregrina | reverse complement strand
TAAAAAAACTTGATAATTGAAGATTTGTTGATGTTTTTATAATTTTTAGTTGATGTTTTGTTAGTTGTTGTCGACGTTTTTCAATATTTTATCGATTTTTATTTGATTTTAAATATATTTTTTGCTGTTTTATTTGTTCTTTTAAGCATATTTTTTGCTCAAATTTTCTAGTTGATGTTTATTTATTTTTCGTTGATGTTCTGCTATTTTTTGCTGATACTTAATTCGATGATTATATTATTTTTTCAATATTTAAATATTTAATTTGATGGTTATATTAATTTTTTAAATATTTAATTCGATGATTATATTAGTTTTTTTGGATTTTAAAAATATTGTTTTGGATTTTTTTGATTTTTTTTGCAGTTTCCAGATGGCGGAAAAATGATGAGAAATTTTTTGACAAAAAGTCTTCTGAAAAAATATTAGCGATAGGTCCCTATAAAATTATTAGAGATATATTTGTGGAGCTAGAATACAGTTAGAATTGCATAAATGTCTCTGTCTAAAGTTTAGTCTGAATAACAACCTCTTTAATTAGAGGGAGATAACAGGCAAATGGATTTTAAAAAAACGGGGGGATATATATTGATCCATAAATAGTCGCTGCCGTTTATCCTTTGACTATTCTACGACACCCAAACTACACAACCAATTTGCCTCGCTCCTCCAAAATCCCAATCTCTTCGTAAAACAGCTTAGCGTTAGGGCTTTCAGTATACCCTCGAAAACCCCATTAATTTACATCGAAGGCCATTAATCATCATCCCCTGCACCAGATCTCTTAACAGCCTCAGGTAACTGTTTCCCTCCATTTTCTTAAATACGAAACTGGGCGTCTCTGTTTATCCTTGTTAATTTTTGAAAAAATTAAATGTAAAGGGCTGCACTTTCACTTATTAGTTGTTGATGTCATAGATGTTGTGAAATGGTTTTGATTTGATGGTGTAAATGTGTTCTTCTTAGGAAATTATTATCCGGGTTTCGCGATTTGGGGATGTTTATGTTTGTGAACAGAGTGGCAACGTTGTGAGGGGTTGTGTTTGTTTATGGTGGAAGCATGGCTGAGCTGGAAGTAGCCCAGAGAATTCCTAGTCCTAGTGCTGCACTGGTGGGGGATGAGGCGTTGGGTATCGGGGACGAGTTCGTGGATATTGGCTCTTGTGGAAGGAGCATGGAGGAGGAGGAGCAGCGTCTGGCGACAATGCTGGACAGTTCTGAGATGGTATTGGGATACCCGCCATTAGTTATTGGACAGGAGTTTGGAGATGTTGATTCTTGTAGGAGAGCCCTTAAGGAAATTGCTATATCGATGCATTTCGAGATTCGGATTGTTAAGTCGGATAGGAGTAGGTTCATTGCTAAGTGCTCCAAGGAAGGCTGCCCGTGGCGTGTTCATGTCGCAAAATGCCCTGGTGTTCCTACATTTACTATCAGGACACTCCACGCGGAGCACACGTGTGAAGGGGTTCAGAATCTGCACCATCAGCAGGCGTCTGTGGGATGGGTTGCGAGGTCTGTGGAGGAGCGTGTCAGGGATAATCCGCTGTACAAGCCTAAGGAGATTTTGCAAGATATTAGGGACAAGCATGGAGTTGCTGTGTCTTATATGCAAGCCTGGCGAGGTAAGGAGCGTAGCATGGCTGCATTGCATGGGACTTTCGAGGAGGGTTATCGGTTTCTTCCAGCGTATAGTGAGCAGATTAGGAGGACTAATCCTGGGAGCATAGCCTCAGTTGTTGCCACAGGACAGGATAATTGTTTTCAGCGGCTCTTTGTTTCTTACCGTGCTGCAATATATGGGTTTCTGAATGCCTGCAGGCCACTTTTGGAGCTAGACAGGGTTCATCTCAAAGGAAAGTACTTAGGTTCAATGTTTTGTGTTGCGGCAGTTGATGCTGATGACACGCTGTTCCCGTTGGCAATAGCAGTTGTCGATGAAGAAAGTAATGAAAATTGGATGTGGTTTATGTCAGAGTTGCGGAAACTTCTTGGGGTGAACACAGACAGCATGCCAAGACTCACAATATTATCCGAGAGATCACCGGGTATGGTGGAGGCAGTTGAGATGCATTTTCCAAATGCATTTCATGGTTTTTGCCTGCGCTACGTGAGTGAGAATATCCGCGACACATTTAAGAACTCAAAGTTGGTGAATATATTTTGGAATGCAGTTTATGCACTTACAGCTGCAGAATTTGAAAAGAAAATCACTGAGATGGTAGGAGTTTCGCATGATGTTCTCCCATGGTTCCACCTCTTCAATCCACAGTTATGGGCTGTGGCATACTTTGAGGGAGTACGCTATGGTCATTTTACATTGGGAATCACGGAACTGCTGTATAACTGGGCTCTGGAATGCCATGAGCTTCCCATTGTACAGATGATGGAGCACATTCGGCATCAAATGGCTTCATGGTTCAATGATCGACGCAATATTGGCTTGAGGCTGGCCTCAATTTTGCTACCATCAGCTGAAAAGAAGATCTCAGAAGCAGTTGCAGATGCACGCTGCTACAAAGTTCTCCGTGCAAATGAGATTGAATTCGAGATAGTCTCAACTGAACGGACCAACATTGTGGATATACGAAGCCGTGTCTGTTCCTGTCGTCGGTGGCAACTGTATGGATTGCCTTGCGCACATGCTGCTGCAGCACTTCTCTCCTGCGGCCAGAATACTCATTTATTTGCTGAGCGCTGTTTTACTGTAGACAGCTACCGCGATACGTATTCACAGATGATATATCCTGTTCCAGAAAGGAGCCTATGGACTGAACCTGCTGAAGGGGCCGAAGGTGGAGGTGCCCGAGTGGATGTCATTATTCGACCACCCAAGACTCGCAGACCACCCGGGCGGCCAAAAAAGAAGGTTCTTCGAATAGAGAGTTTCAAGCGTCCAAAACGAGTTGTTCAGTGTGGTCGTTGCCACATGCTAGGTCATTCTCAGAAGAAATGCACATTACCAGTTTGATTCCATAAGAACAGCTTCCTTCTTGTTTTGTACTTGTCAAATACTATTTTGAACTTCAAGTTCTATAAGAATGGTAACTTTGTAAGTATTTTCCTATTTCCTCAGCAATTTAGTTATCTTCGAATGAATTCTAAGAGTAGCTGATTTCTGATATGGCTGAAGATGTTCCGTGTGGCATGTTATTACTGATGTCTGTGTTATTGAAGGGCATCATGCTCACAGTTTCTCCAAAGATATCACGAAACTGAACTAGAAAATTTCGAGAGCTTTGCATTGCGTGTAGCATTTAAATGATCGTCGTAAACCATTAATGGCATTGGCACCATCTGTTTTTGGAACCTGGAGAATCGCAGGTTCGAATTCTGTGCAGTTTTGCAGAAGAACGTATTAGGACCAGAATGCAGTCGAGGAAAATAATGAGAAAGAAGATCTGGAAGTAGATAGTTTCGTTTCTATCACTTTGTTTTTGTTTTTGGGATATATACCAATATAACCATACCTACTTGACTAAATATCAATAAAATTCTCAGATAATTTTTAGTGCAAAAACAACCTTACCGAGTTGACATAAGTGCCCATATAACCCTAATACACTATTTCCGGTGTTGACTGCACATAAAATGACAAAACACCCCTTGACCTAAAACCTATAAATGTTATGATAATTTTGCCCTCAAGACCACCACCGTCACCTCAAGCCACAACCACCAACCTGTCTAGCCAGCCCCCGCCACCACCACCATCACCCCTAGTTGCCCCCACCACCCCCTTCGAACAATCCCGCCAACACCCCCCTCCAGCCACCCAACACTATCAATTGAAAGGCGAATGAACAAGGAGCGACATCCCTGCTATTAGAATCATGATCTCCTATCATAAAATCAATTGATACTATGTAGGGGTGATCATAATCTTATATATTGAGTTATATGATTGTCAACTACCAATGTGGGACTCTAACACGCCCCCTCACGTGCAGCGGTATGAATCATCGCGCAAACGTAGACATAAGGGGGTAACGGGCCAACTTTGGGCTCTGATACCACATTAGAATCATGGACTCCTACCATAAAACCAATTGGTACTATATAAGGGTAACCCATAATGTTATATATTGAGTTATATGATTGTCAACCACCAATGTGTGACTCTAACACATGCTAACACCACCTCCCCCACCCCCTCCAGCCACCCAGTCATGGGCATCGCGAACGAACAAGGAGCCCCGTCCCTCCAGCCACCCTGTCACCGACGTCGTCAATTGAACGTCGAACGAACAACGAGCGTCACCCTTTCCAGTGACCTCATCACCTGCGTCGTCGATTGAATGACAAACGAACAAGGAGCGCTACACCCTCCAGCTACCCCATCACCGACATCGTTGATTGAACGACGAACGAAAAAGGAGAGCCACCCCTTCCAGCCACCTCATCACTGGCATCGTCGATTGAACGATGATTGAACGAAGAACGAACCCACACCAACGTCGGGGATGCCCGGGGAAGCGCACTGGGGGAAGCACGCTAGCTGCGAAAAACAACGCTTTGGGAAGAGCTCTAAATCGGAAGAAGAAGAATATAAAAGCTGCGGGAGAGACAAGAAGAGGAGGGGGAGAGAGGATAAGTGAAGAGGAAGAATATGATCAGGGTTAAGGGTTCATCATTTTCATCATTTTTTCTTTTTTCGTAGGGGTAAAATAGTCTTTTCAACCAATTCCAGTCAAAATCAGTCGGAATGGGTATATTTGCACTTTCAATTATATCTAGGGTTATATTAGCACTTTCAATTATCAAAAGGTTATATTGGCGTGAAGTAGATAGGGTTATATAAGCACTTTTTCTCTTGTTTTTGTTTTTGAAAAATGCAATTTCTCTTTAGACTTCCTTATTTGCTCTTAATGTTTTTTAAGTCATACGAGGCTTGGCTGACATCATGTCTACCTTCTTCACCACTAAGTACGAGGTCATGCTGACATACAACGTACGAGTCTCCATTTCAAGAATCTTACAAAACGTGATAAGCATTGTGTTGACTTAACTTGGCCTTCTGTTACATTGACTGCATATTCGACTGTTACAATGTAATCTTCTTACTATCCAGAACTGCAAATAGCATGTTCATACTGTAACTGCATTCCCATTTTTGGCCTATATATATGAAGTATCCATTCTCTTCATGAGGCAAAACACTCGCTACTGCATCAAGCATCAAAGGAAATGGATAAGTCCAAGTCTGCTGCTTCCAATTCGGGTTCAACCTTGCGCGAAAAGAAACTACGCGCAGAGAAGGAACAACTGGTGGTGGAGAAGGAAGTGGAGGAGCTTCTATCTTGGGTAAGCATATGCATATAAGTATAAAACATGTTCTGTATCGACTGAAGTTTTGTCTGCGTGTTGTTTGACCATTACATATGTGGCAGACTGGCATGATCGAACACATGGATGAGGCACAGCTGAAAAACTACGTGAAGAATAGGCCGAAACAGTTGAAGACTGCGAAAAGAGAGAACCTTGGGAAGAGAAGGGTAAATGAAAATGAGTGATTATGTATGTGTTGTGTTGGGGGGCTAGTTTTGCAGATGTTATTACAAGTTTAAGTGGCTTTTGTTATCAAGTTTATGGTTTTTGCTTTATTGTTTGCAGTTAGTGAAGGAAAGATGTAGAAGGTCGGGTAATGCTGGAATTATGGCTGCTGTCTGGAAGTTCCACAAGGAAGGGGACGGTGGCTCCTTCTAGTTATAGTTGAGATCTATTTCATCGGACTTTCATGACGATCAGTACATCTTTCTAGTTGATCACTGTCATTTCATGTCTTGTTATTTTATGGATGGAAAATTTCAGTTCCAAAACTCTTCATCATACATTATCATTATGGAACGACTGCAAGATCACACTGACTTAGAAAAATAGAAAAGGATAAACTCTAATGAGATCATTGGAGCCACATGATCGTTCACGAGGAATTCATCCTTTTGAAATTGTTACTCCATAATAAGCAACTAATTGTTCCACTAATGGTTAAATTGTTTATCCTTCGTACCCTCAAATCTTGTAATAGAAAAATATCAGTATTTAGTCATATCAACTCAACACAACACGAGGATGTGAAATAAACTCCTAAAATATCGGAGGACGCATTCGAACTCTAGTCACTTGACTCATCAACTAATCCAATGGTTACCACATGTCATAAGCAAGTGCGTAGTATATCTTAACACAAGCATTATCTATAGAATTATCGTCACTTTTTTATGTGTTCATGGATGAATCAATTGATTGACGTGACTTTTATTTAGTATATGAAGTTTACACCCCTCTAATTGATTTTAAAACAACCTACTTAAACACACTATTAAAGATCATCATCAAATTTTTCAAATGAAGCCTACTCTATTATAATACGAGTAAAAGTAAAATTAAGAGAACCTTTTACAAGAAATATGCGGTCTGAAGTAGTTTGAGGCTTGGGTAAAATTTTATATAGGCCCATATATATTTTTTGATTCATTTTATAGGCCTTTATATAAAGATTTTTCTTCATCAACGTAAAAAAATTAAATGAAGAAACATATATATTTTTGTGATGTGAGTTCCATTTTGTTATACTTTTCAAATTTCAATGTCACAAATTGACATAAAAAATGTGTAAGACATTCAATCTTATGAGATCTGACATAGGTAAGTGATTGTAATACTTATTCATGGTCACAACAAAATTTTGGAATCCTATTATATTTAGTTACAATAAGTTTAAAAAAATAGAAGACCTTCATTTACACATTGTATACTCACTCTGTCCCAACTTAAATTACACACTTTCCATTTTAGTCTGCCCCAGCTAAAATTGTAATTTCTGATCTTTGCCAAAAATGGCCTGTTTGACCAGGACCGAAATACCCATTTTGCCCCCAGAATTTTAAAAATCACAATTGGGCCTGGCCTTTTAGAACTAGGGTTTAGTGGGAGATTAGAGGTGGCGTTTGGTTGCTGTTACGCGTGACCAAACCAAACGTGATTAATGTGTGGGCCCCTTGTGTCCCCCATTAATTTTGAAACGCTCCATTATCTCATCAGAATCCAACGCTCCTTCATAATCTCCAACACTCAACCTTATCGCCTCCCTTTTCTCTCTGCCTTTCTCCCTTCTCTGAGAAGGCGAATCTCAAACCTTTCTCTCTTCTCCGATCTAAACCCTAGTTCCCCTCATCGTCACAGCTCCAACACGTCTCTATCCTTCTTCATTTTTTATATCACGGATTGGTTTCTTCATCCGGAATCACTGAGTTGTCAGTGGGTTTTGGGTTTTCGTTGAGTTTGAAATCGGGTTTCATCATATTAGGGTTTGAAATACCCTTCTCAACTCCCAATCCGTAAGTTCCGATTTAAATATTTGGAATCATGGGTCTGAATTCATTGTTCGATCCATTTTTGTACTATTTTTTTTTGTTTCCATTTTTTTTGTGTTGATTCTGTCTCTGGGTTTTCATAGATCTGAACCAAAAAAATGTTTTCGAACCAAGGTTCCCTTTTTTTGTTCAACGATGTGTATGGATTGGGTTGTTATGGAATAATTTTCATGCTTTCTAATGCTCTATTACAATGTTCTGTGTGGTTTCTGTCCAACCTCCAGTATATGTAACCCCTACATGATTGCATGCCATTTTTTTCAATCTGCACCGAGTCTAACTGGTTTCCGCTCAGGTTAGACGGTTAGGGTTTTCTGAAACTTACTTTACCATGAGCAATTTCTTCTTCAAGTATCAATTTTTTTAAAGATTTTTAATGTAACTTGTTGCGAGATATGATTGAATGTGTTTTTAATGCTCTATTTTTGTTTTGTTTTCATAGATCTGTTAATAAAAATATTGTTTGACCAAAGGTTTCTTGTTTTTATTAAACAATGTCTACAGAGTCGGTTGTTATGAAATGATTTTCATGATGTCTAATGCTCTATTATGATGTTCTTTGTGGTTTTTTTGTCCGACCTCCAGTATATGTAAACCCTAATGGATTGCATGCCTTTTTTTCTTCTTTACCGAGGCTAACTGGTTTCCATTCAGGTGACACGATTAGGGTTTTGTGAAACCTAGTTCACAGTGAGCAATTTCTTGTTCAAGTGTCATTTTTAAAAATATTTTTAATGTAACTTGTTGCGATATATGATTGCGTGTGTTTTTAGTGCTCTATTTTTATTTTGGTTTCATAGATCTATTGATAATAATATTGTTTGACCTAAGGTTTATTGCTTTTTTTACACGATGTCTACATAGTGGGTTGTTATGGAATAATTTTCGTCATGTTTTTAGTTCTTTGTTAGTTCTCTTTTGGTGCTCTATTAGTGGTTTGTTAGTGGTCTGTTTTGTGCTTTGTTAGTGCTCTGTTCGTTTGTTGTTAATACTTTCCGGGCTCATTACATTGCTGAAATTTGCTGGCATGTGTACCACCTGCTACAGATTTGTTTGTTTGAAATGGAAGAGTGGAAAAAAACATTACAGCTTGGTCGTTGCTTTTCTTTCCATGTGTATGAATCAGTTACGACATGTTTGTTATTGTTCCTTGTCTGATTTCTGTGTTCCCTATGTTGGACCAGATCTCTGTGACTTAGTTTCTAATTTTTTGGTTATTTGTGTTCCTTGTTCTTGTGACTAAAATCACAACATACTGTTATTAACATGAGTACTCCTAGTGAGGAGCCCAATCACTTGTCCCACTCGTGTGCCAGAGCTTCAAGCTCAAAGGTGCTGATGGACACTAAAAATGGCGAGGATTCACAATCATTATGGGGCTCTATGTTTGATTTGGATATTCCGATAGCTACTTACTTTAGCCCAATCGACTTTGCTGACAGGACTCCATATTCGTTAGAGACCCCCGTTGATTGTTCTGAGGTTGACTATCCTCCGGACTTTGTCCAAACCCCTGATGAGGGTTTCGTACTTGATAAAGAGAATCGGGAAAATACATATTGGTTTTCAAAGCTTGAAGGTGTTATCGATTATCACAGCATAAAGTTCGGCGAACCTGGTTTCTATGAATATGGTTCATGCTATTTTCCTAAAGACTGGCCTAAAAAAGAAAATACCCAAGAAAAGAAGAAGTTATCAGTACATAACTTGCCCCGTGATGTTCTTCATGATTTGGGCTAATTAAAAAACCTGCTGGAACCTGAGAGGTATGTGCCACCTGAGCCGAAAAAGGGAAACCCTCCCAAGACCAGCTTCAAGGAACTTTTTAAGGTTGCATTTTCCCTTTCTTCAGCAGAATTTTATTTTATTTTAATGCTTTTTCGAGTTGCCATGGTTTTCATATTTGAATTATTTGTGCAGGTAGAAGAGGAAGGAACTAGTAGAACCAGTGATTAACATATGGCCATGTATTAATCACTGATCATTGGTTCAATTAATTGGGATTGTTTATTTGAGAACTTTTCTTAACCAGCACCACTTTGTTGACTAAATTCTGGAACCAATGATCCTGGAACCTTAATTTTCTTGCTGAGCTGCTTTAAATTATTTGTTGCTTGTTCTTATGTGGACTCATATGTTTCAATTGCGATACAGTCGTGTGTGATTGTCTGGACTAATATTTTTGAACTGTGATACAGTCGTGTCGGACCGTCTGGACTAATATTTTTCTTAATTGTTATATAATTATTTGTTCTGTTGTTCATGAGTGATTCTGATCTGTTGGGGGGGTGTTTAAGGTGGAGCGTTGGATTTGATAAGGTTGTGGGATATGGAATTTTGACCTACACATTGCAGCCATGGGGTTGGGTCCAAAGACTTGGCTGATCTTGGCGGGGAAGTGTGTTCGGGTTACAATTTAATTAGTTGATCCACAGTATTAGTAGGACTAGGACAAAATCGATGATGAATCTGTGATGTATGATTCCCATGTTATGAAGCTATGCCATCGGTTAAAAAACTTATTTGTTCTTGGCGGGGAATTCATATGATGTAAAATAGCCTGAGATATATTATTTAAATGACTTCGAGTTCTTGCAACCTGTTAATAATGATGAGAATAATATTGAAAAACCCTTGAACGCAACCAGGGTTTCTAAATTGAAATCTTTAGGATGGCATAATGATGTGGCTGTGTAATTTGAGGGTTCTGTCATTGTGTGCCTAATCAGTATTTGCTGCTTCTGTCATTTCATTTATTTCAGTCTTGGACTTGGGGTGTTTTTAAAAGAAAATACATTCATTCATTCATACGAACTGCTTTTACTTCCAAAATCATACCGAGGAAATATCATCCCTATTTTACAAGGTTGCACCTTAAACATGTCTTAAAAACCCAAAAGGCATGTTTACAAATATTTCTAAGCACAACCATGCAAAATATTTTTGGTGCCGAACATCTTCAGCCCATTTCCATGCTCAACATAAGATCTTGAACTTTTTCTGTCCTTCCAACAGTAATCAGGTCTTCCAAACATCCTCTTACAATTTCTGGATTCACAATCAAGTTCTTTGGCAAAGTCTCTAGCCTAATCAGTCTTTGCTCACCCATATGTGGCAGTTTAAAGTTATTTTCCCCTTATCCTTCATGATTCCAATCATCACATTTTGCAAAGACAAGAAAATCAAGCCAATTTTTAAAGGATCCTCTCTTTCGAAAGTATTGTACACAGCCTGTAAAAGTCCCTCTAGGTTACTGCTAGGGATTTCATTCACTGGCTTCTTAGTTGGGCATGATCTTCCATGTCAGAAGGACCTTGCAGTTATTGTTCCACCTGCAACAATCTGCTGCTTGACTCTTGCCCAAATAGTGATGATCGTTCGGACTATACACCCCCATTGAGCTTTGCCTGCACTCGTGTGATGCTTCAGCTTGCCTTCATTGTTTTACTGCAACAGAAATTGTGCTATTTACGGCCTTTCCTCATCTGTCAGATTCCTTCCCACCCTCACAGCCCCAACAACATTAAAAGTCCTGTGAGGATCATAGATTTTGTGGGGCCAGAATGTTTTGAAAGAGAGGAAATCCGAGGGCTTTTAATGCTGCAATAAAGGGGAAGAATGTGCATATTTGGAAAAGTGGAGCATAGTTGAAAGTGCGGGGAATGGAGCTTTTTATAGAGGGCAAAAAGTTGATGCTGATCCTTTTTTACCAGCATGCCATTCTTACTTTTGGCTTCAAGATTAAATTTTTGGAGCCAAATTTAAAATTCTGGTGCCAATTTAGAACTTTTTGAGGGAATGGTTAATCTGTTAAGCCTTGTAAAATTTTAATTATCACAGTTTCCAAAATTTTACTATTCATGTCTCGTCTACTGTTCAATATCTGCTTTTCACAGCTTCATATGTACTTTTTCTACTGTAGATATTTCCCACCTCAATTTCTCTTTCTACAAATTGAGGTGGGACAGAGGGAGTATCGTTTATAAAGTCTACACGTTAACATATGTTTGAAAGAAGATAATTAAAGTGAGACAAAGAAACGTAATTCATATTAAATTTGAAAAAGAGATAATATTTCTATTATTTATGTAATAAGTTTATTCCATCTCAGGTTATAATAGGATTAAT